>CANIUD010000249.1:0-227500 GCA_947470075.1 Closterium sp. Yama58-4
GCGACAGAGGGGAGGAGGGGGAAGGGGATAACACCCCTCAAGAACGGGAGTGCGGGGGTCGCCACGAGAGGTGCCTACAGCGACGATGCTCGCCTCAGCTGCAAGCAGTTCCTTCTCGAGGAGGGCAACAGTGAGCTCAGTGGGGGAGCAGCAAGAGAGGAAGTGGTCCCTGACTTGCGCCGCAGAGAGTCAGGAAGGCGGGGGTGACGATGTGGTAGAGAGTGATCCAGAGCGGGGGGGGGGTTGCTAGTGAGAAACTCGGCAGGCATAGCAGCGCGAAAGCGGGCCTCACTAGTCTTAAGGTGGGTGATGAGGTCTGCGACAGTGTGAAAGGAGGCTAGGTCGGGGAACAGGTAGGGGAGAGTGAGGCGGCCTAGCGTGGCAGAAGCGGGCGAGGAGTAGCGGGCAACTACAGCGGTGTAGAGGTCCTTAGCAGTCTTGCACTGGCCGAAGTGCTCGCGCTCGTCTAGCGGCAGGGAGTTGCGAATAGCAAAGCGAGCGTGCGCATCACGGGTCTGCCACTGGGAACGCAGAGTGCTGTCAGCAGTCGAGTCAGGGGCAGTGGCATGGCCTAGGGCGTGGTCGTACAGTGAGATATCTTCCTTGGCAGTGAGCTGTAGGAACAGGTGCAGGTCATCTAGCCAGGTTTCGAACTTCACTGGGACGGCCATCGGCATCGAAAGCTAGAACTGGCGGGCTAGCCATAGTGACAGTAGCAGTAGTAACAGTAGTAGTAGGAATCAGGCCGCTGAAAAGGTGTGCGGAGGGTAAACTGGTAGGTCAGCCAGCGTAGCTCCTGGGCAGCCATGGCTGTGGCGTAGATCTCAGCCTCACAACTGGAGCTGAGAACAGAAGAAGAGCGTGTGGGACCCAAGAAACTGAGCCAGAGCCAAGGCTGAAGGTGTAACCCTAGACGACTGCTGAGTAGCCTGGTCGTCCGCCCAAGAAGCGTCTGAGTGACCAGTGAGTACAACTCGGTCTCGCCCTCCAAGCACTAGCCCCATGCCCGACGTACTGCACAAGTAGCGCAACACCCTTTAGCAGCATCCATGTGCTCCTTCCTGTGACGGCCAGGAGCGACATAGCGTGCAAGGATGCTAAGAGGGTATGCAAGTTCAGGTCGAGTGCAGGTCATCAGGTACATGAGGCAGCCAACAAGCTCTGGATACGGGCCACTCGGCTCTACGGACTCATCCGAAGGCAGAGCTGAGAGCGAGTGACCTGTAGCAAGAGGAGTGGACTGTGGCGAGGAGTACGTGAAGCGGAAGCGCTGAAGGATCTGCTGCACCATGTGTGACTGAGTCAAGGTAATGGTGCGCCGTGCTCTATCCCGGGTGATCCGCAAGCCAAGATAGCTTGTCAGTTCACCCAGGTCTGTGCACGTGTGTCTCTTCTGCAGCTCCGACTTCACGTGGGCGAGTGCCGCAGTGTCAGCAGTGGCAAAGACCAAGTCGTCGACGTACACGAGGATGTAGAACGGCGGCAGCGAGGTGTCGGTGCGTAGAAACAGCGACGGGTCAGCAGTAGAAGGAGCGAACCCAAGAGCCGCAAGTGTAGTCCTCAATGTGTCGTGCCACTCACGCGGAGCCTGGCGGAGACCGTAGACCGGCTGCTGAAGCCTCCACTGGGTACCAGAAGGAAACGACCCAGTGAAGCCAGGTGGGCGACGCAGCCAGATCTCCTCGTGCAGGCTGCCCTGCAAGAAAGCAGTGCTGAAGTCAAGTGAGTGAAGCTCGTAGTCGCGGTGAGCGGCTATGTGCAGCAGCACCCGAAGAGTGGTCATCTTGGGGGTGGGGGAGAAGGTCTGGAAGAAGTCAACTCCCTCTCGCTGACTGAAGCCTCGAGCCACGTAACGCGCCTTGAAGACAGGCGGAGAACCCGGTGGCCGCTTCACCCTGAAAATCCACATGCCACTGACGATGTTCGCCCCAGGAGGGGGAACCTCGTCGACGTAGGTGCGTGTGGACTTCCAGGAAGCCATCTTGGCGTCCATGGCTGTCTGCCACTGAGAGGAGTAGGGACCCGCCATCGCCTCAGCGTAAGTGCGCGGGGTCGGGATGTCTGGTGCATCTGGGTCTCCCTCAGGGGCAACTAGCAAGGACACGAGACGGGGCAAAGCAGCAGCAAGACACTGGAACTCCTCTTGCCTGTCCTCAAGGACGTCCGTGCCAAGAGCACACTCACCCCCGACGGACGGAGGACAGACAGACTCAGACTCAGACTCAGCAACAAGGCTAGCAGCGTAGTCTAGACGACACCGGGCAGCAAAGTCAACCAACTCAGCGACCAGAGCAGACGCAGTCGAGGACTCAAAGGTAGGGTCAGTGTCACAAAGTAGCGAGGAGACGCATGACAGTAGGGTGCTCAGCACGGTACCGGTCAGACTCAGGGTCCGGACGTGAGGCAAAGAGGACGTAGGAGGAGACGGTAGAGGGACACGTCGAGGAGCAGTAGAGGGACGCAGAGTCATGTAGTGAGTGCTGGGATAGGAGGAGGACGCCACGACGGACACGACTACCAGTGCGAGCAGGACGAACAGGCGACGCAGGACGAGACTCAGGCTCACGACGCTCTGTAAGACCTCCTGTGGGACCAGTGTAAGGAGAGGGAGCAGGGAGAGGCGAGGTAGGCGGTAACTGTGACTGCGGCTGGACAGGCGGAGGACACTCTACGAAGGGAGGAGGACAAGGAGGAGGAGCCTGCCCAAGAACCTGCTGAAGGAGCGGTACGAAGTACGGTCGCGGCCGCGCAGCGTCTCTAGAAGCAGAAGAGACTCCAGCGGCCGGGTCCACAGCACCAGCAGCAGCTCCACCGGCCGGGTCCTCAGCACCAGTAGTAGCTCCAACGCCCGGGTCCTCAGCACTAGCAGCAGCCGACACACCCCTCGGGTCCTCAGCTCCAGCAGCAGCTCCACCGTCCGGGTCCTCAGCACCAGCAGCAGCGCCACCACCCGGGTCCTCAGCTCCAGCAGCAGCTCCAACGTCCGAGTCCTCAGCACCAGCAGCAGCGCTAACCCCCAGGGTCCGCAGCACCAGGAGCACCACTCCGAAGACTGCAGCGCCGTGTGTACCACTCGCGGATCTGCTGAATGGGGGGGAGCTCCTGGGTAGGAGGGGAAGTACCGGGACGAGCTCCCACCAGCACCTTCGGAGGCGGCGGCAGTACTCGAGGTACCTCTCCTGCAGCTGCTGGGAGGAGAGGGCTCCTCCAGGTGTAGCACGCTCAGGCTCAGCACCCCCAGACGCAGCACCCCCAGACCCAGCACCCCCAGGCTCAGCACCTCCAGGCTCCGCACCTCCAGGCTCCGCACCTCCTGGCTCAGCACCCCCAGGCTCCGCACCCCCAGACTCAGCACCCCCAGACGCAGCACCCCCAGGCTCAGCACCCCCAGGCTCAGCACCCCCAGACTCAGCACCCCCAGGCTCAGCACCCCTAGACGCAGGACGAGAGTCAACAGCTACCTCGACTCTCACCCGGGTCTACCTGGGACACACCTGAGGGAGCGGCACCCTGAGGGGGGAGGGGGTCTGGTACCTCAGCACCTGGAGCGAGGAAGAGAGGCGGGGGGGGAGCGGGGCAGTGCGGTAGGGGAAGAGGCGGTAGTAGGGGACGGACTCGTCAAAAGTGACGTCCTGAGAGGCCAGGACACGCCGCGAGGTGGGGTGGTAGAACTGCCAACCAGGGGCGTCCGGGACAAAGCCAAGGAAGACGCAGGGGACAGCGCGACGGGAGAGCTTGTCCGCGGACGTGTCGCGGACAAAAGCTCGGGATCCCCAGACCCGAAAACGCGACGCATCGCCAGCCTCTCCCGTCCAACGCAGTGTCGGAGAAGTCTCGGGCAAGGAGACACGGGGCCAGAGGTTGAGCTGATGCGCAGCGTATCGGACTGCAAACGGCCACAGAAAGTGGGGAGCAGCCGCATGAACCAAGGAGGTACGAGCGACCTCCATGACCAAGCCAATGCGGCGCTCAGCAAACCCATTCTGCTGTGGAGAGGCCGGAAGCGTGAACGACTGCTCAATGCCCTCCTGCTGACAGAAGGCCTCTAAGAGGCCAGAGGAAAACTCTCCACCTCTGTCAGAGTGCAGACGCAGGACAGGGAGTCGGAGTGGAAACGCTCACTGAGCTGGAGACGAGATCTGCGGATCTAAGGGATCAAGACATCAGGGACGTCACCCTTGGTGCGCAAGGGAAAGACCGTGGTGTAGCGCGAGAAGTCGTCAACAACAATCAGGAAGTACCTCTCCTGACCCTGGCCACGGACGCGGGCTGGGCCCCACACGTCCATGTGGAGCGTCTGCAAAGGAGCAGTCGTCGGGGGAAAGGAGGAGGAGTGAGGAGCGGCGCGCTGCCGCCCCTCGACACAGGGAAGACAGGGAGGAGCAGGCGAGGCTGGAAGGGGAGGGAGCACCCTGGGAAGACCAGCAACAAGGTCCCGTTTGTGCATGGCCCGAAGGCGCTGCACAGACGGGTGACCAAGGCGGTGGTGCCAAAGGACAGTCTCATGCGCCAGAGAGCGACACGAGCAGGGGGCGGATAGCTGACCTGACGCAGACGCAGACGCGGACGCAGCTACCTGAGGGGACTCAGTGGTCAGTATGTACAGGTCCGACCCCGGCTCCCGAGTGAAGGTAGCCAGGTGGCGACCCGTCCGAGCACACGTGCAGTGTGTCACGCGCTCGTAGGCAGGGGTGAACTGGTGAACACCCCCGTCCTGGAGCGCACTACCTGCCACCAAGTTCGTAGAGAACGAGGGGAGGTAGAGACCTGACAGCGTGCCGGACGGGACCGCCGGACAAGGAAGGACAGTGGAGGAGGTCGCAATGACCGGACCCCCAGAGGGGTCAGCAAGGGAGACAGCAACTGGCCGAGCGAGTGGCTCAAGGACAGTGCGGTCACGAAAGAAAGAGCGAGAAGCACCTGAGTCCAGGGTGAAGGTGTGCAGTGCTGCAGTCGACTCAGTACCAGGGGGCACGGACGCACGAGCACCTAGGGCTGCAGCCCCACCAGGACCTGTGGGAGGAGACGCACTAGCACCTAGAGCGGCAGCCGGACTGGCCTGAATGCCCGGGTCGGGCGGAACACGCAAGTACTGAGCACCCTCTCCACTAATAGACATCGCATACATGGCAGTGAGAATAGCATCAAAGTCTAAAGCCCAAATATCAACACCCCTCTTTTCCAGATCAGCCCAGCGCGGCAGCTCAGTGGCAGCAGGAAACTGAGTGCGCCACGCGTCGTTAAGGCGCGCGAAGCAGCGCTGCGTGGGGTGCGGCCTCCCACACTGCTGGCCGCTGCGGTCACCTGTGCGAATGACGTACGTGCAGGTAAAGCCACGCTGCGCATACCACTCACGGGCAGCCTGAAGCGTCGGGGCGGGCTGCTGACTCTGCCCTCCGCCAGTGCCTCCACGACCACCACCCCCACCGCCGCCGCCCCGGCCACCTCCACCCCTGCCGCCGCCACGACCACCTCCGCCTCCGCTGCCGCCTCCACCACCACTCCCACCGCTGCTGTCTCCTCCCCCACTGCCGCCACTAGTCTCCCCAGCCGCGCCTCCACTCCCACCGCCTCCACCCCCACCTCCTCCGCCGCCACCCCCACCCCTGCCCCCCTTGTTCCTGCGGCGCCCACTCGAAGCAGACGCGGTCCCGACCTTCTCAGCACCAATCGACAGCAGCAGCAGAGGCGACAGAGGGGAGGAGGGGGGAAGGGGAGCACCCCTCAAAGAAGGGGTGCGGGGGTCGCCACGAGAGGTGCCTACAGCGACGATGCTCGCCTCAGCTGCAAGCAGTTCCTTCTCGAGGAGGGCAACAGTGAGCTCAGTGGGGGAGCGAGAGAGGAAGTGGTCCCTGACTGCGCGCAGAGAGTCAGGAAGGCGGGTGACGATGTGGTAGAGAGTGATCCAGAGCGGGGGGGGGTTGCTAGTGAGAAACTCGGCAGGCATAGCAGCGCGAAAGCGGGCCTCACTAGTCTTAAGGTGGGTGATGAGGTCTGCGACAGTGTGAAAGGAGGCTAGGTCGGGGAACAGGTAGGGGAGAGTGAGGCGGCCTAGCGTGGCAGAAGCGGGCGAGGAGTAGCGGGCAACTACAGCGGTGTAGAGGTCCTTAGCAGTCTTGCACTGGCCGAAGTGCTCGCGCTCGTCTAGCGGCAGGGAGTTGCGAATAGCAAAGCGAGCGTGCGCATCACGGGTCTGCCACTGGGAACGCAGAGTGCTGTCAGCAGTCGAGTCAGGGGCAGTGGCATGGCCTAGGGCGTGGTCGTACAGTGAGATATCTTCCTTGGCAGTGAGCTGTAGGAACAGGTGCAGGTCATCTAGCCAGGTTTCGAACTTCACTGGACGGCCCTCGGCATCGAAAGCTAGAACTGGCGGGCTAGCCATAGTGACAGTAGCAGTAGTAACAGTAGTAGTAGGAATCAGGCCGCTGAAAAGGTGTGCGGAGGGTCAACTGGTAGGTCAGCCAGCGTAGCTCCTGGGCAGCCATGGCTGTGGCGTAGATCTCAGCCTCACAACTGGAGCTGAGAACAGAAGAAGAGCGTGTGGAACGCCAAGAAACTGAGCCAGAGCCAAGGCTGAAGGTGTAACCCTGAGACGACCGCTGAGTAGCCTGGTCGTCCGCCCAAGAAGCGTCTGAGTGACCAGTGAGTACAACTCGGTCTCGCCCTCCAAGCACTAGCCCCATGCCCGACGTACTGCACAAGTAGCGCAACACCCTCTTAGCAGCATCCATGTGCTCCTTCCTGTGACGGCCAGGAGCGACATAGCGTGCAAGGATGCTAAGAGGGTATGCAAGGTCAGGTCGAGTGCAGGTCATCAGGTACATGAGGCAGCCCACAAGCTCTGGATACGGGCCACTCGGCTCTACGGACTCATCCGAAGGCAGAGCTGAGAGCGAGTGACCTGTAGGCAGAGGAGTGGACTGTGGCGAGGAGTACGTGAAGCGGAAGCGCTGAAGGATCTGCTGCACCATGTGTGACTGAGTCAAGGTAATGGTGCGCCGTGCTCTATCCCGGGTGATCCGCAAGCCAAGATAGCTTGTCAGTTCACCCAGGTCTGTGCACGTGTGTCTCTTCTGCAGCTCCGACTTCACGTGGGCGAGTGCCGCAGTGTCAGCAGTGGCAAAGACCAAGTCGTCGACGTACACGAGGATGTAGAACGGCGGCAGCGAGGTGTCGGTGCGTAGAAACAGCGACGGGTCAGCAGTAGAAGGAGCGAACCCAAGAGCCGCAAGTGTAGTCCTCAATGTGTCGTGCCACTCACGCGGCGCCTGGCGGAGACCGTAGACCGGTCGCTGGAGCCTCCACTGGGTGCCAGGAGGAACCGACCCAGTGAAGCTAGGAGGGCGGCGCAGCCAGATCTCCTCGTGCAGGCTGCCCTGCAAGAAAGCTGTGCTGAAGTCAAGTGAGTGAAGCTCGTAGTCGCGCTGAGCGGCTATGTGCAGCAGCACCCGAAGAGTAGTCATCTTCGGGGTGGGGGAGAAGGTCTGGAAGAAGTCTACTCCCTCTCGCTGACTGAAGCCTCGAGCAACGTAGCGCGCCTTGAAGACAGGAGGAGAACCCGGCGGCCGCTTCACCCTGAAAATCCACATGCCACTGACGATGTTCGCCCCAGGTGGGGGAACCTCGTCGATGTAGGTGCCTGTGGACTTCCAGGAAGCCATCTCTGCGTCCATAGCTGTCTGCCACTGAGAGGAGTAGGGACCCTCTATCGCCTCTGCGTAAGAGCGCGGGGTCGGGATGTCTGGTGCATCCGGGTCTCCCTCAGGGGCAACTAGCATGGATACGAGATGGGGCAAAGCAGCAACAAAGCACTGGAACTCCTCCTGTCTGTCCTCAAGGACGTCCGTGCCAAGAGCACACTCACCCTCGACGGACGGAGGACAGACAGACTCAGACTCAGCAACAAGGCTAGCGGCGTAGTCTAGACGACACCGGGCAGCAAAGTCAACCAGCTCAGCGACCAGAGCAGACGCAGCAGAGGACTCAAAGGTAGGGTCAGTGACAACGGTGGCGAGGAGACGCGTGACAGTGGGACTGGCAGCGCGTCGGGAGTCAGACTCCGGGTCAGGAAGAGTAGGTAGAGAGGACGCAGGAGGAGACGGCAGCGGGACACGCTGAGGAGCAGTGGAGGGACGCAGAGTCATGTAGTGAGTGCCAGGGACAGGAGGAGGACGCTCACGTGGGACACGACGACCAGTGCGAGCAGTACGAACAGGCGACGCAGGACGAGACGCAGGCTCACGACGCTCTGCAAGACCTCCTGTGGGACCAGTGTAAGGAGAGGGACCAGGGAGAGGCGAGGCAGGCGGTAACTGGGACTGCGACTGGACAGGCGGAGGACACTCTAAGGAGGGAGCAGGACAAGGAGGAGGAGCCTGACCAAGAACCTGCTGAAGGAGTGGTACGAAGTACGGTCGCGGCCGCGCAGCGTCTCCAGAACCACCAGAGACACCAGCGCCAGGGTCCTCAGCACCAGCAGTAGCTCCACCGCCCGGGTCCTCAGCACCAGCAGCAGCTCCACTGCCCGGGTCCTCAGCACCAGCAGCAGCTCCACCACTCGGGTCCTCAGCGCCAGCAGCAGCTCCACCGCTCGGGTCCTCAGCACCAGCAGCAGCTCCACCGCTCGGGTCCTCAGCACCAGCAGTAGCTCCAACTCCAGGGTCCGTAGCACCAGCAGCAGCTCCACCGGCCGGGTCCTCCGCACCAGCAGCAGCTCCACCGCCCGAGTCCTCAGCACCAGCAGCAGGTCCAACTCCAGGGTCCGCAGCACCAGGAGCGCCACTCCGAAGGCTGCAGCGCCGTGTGTACCACTCTCGGATCTGCTGAAGGGAGGGGAGCTCCCGGGTAGGAGGGGAAGCACTGGTACCCGCTCCAGCAGCACCTCTCCGGAGGCCGCAGTACTGTAGGTACCTCTCCTGCAGCTGCTGCGAGGAGAGGGCTCCTCCAGGTGTGGCACTCGCAGGCTCAGCACCCCCAGACTCAGCACCTCCAGGCTCAGCACCCCCAGGCTCCGCACCTCCAAGGTCTGCACCCCCAGGCTCCGCACCCCCAGGCTCAGTACCCCCAGGCTCAGCACCCCCAGGCTCCGCACCCCCAGACTCAGCACCGCCAGGCTCCTCACTCGCAGGCGCAGCACCCCTAGCAGGACGAGAGTCGACAGCGACCTCGACAGGCTCAACCGGGTCTACCTGGGACACACCTGAGGGAGCGGCACCCTGAGGGGGGAGGGGGTCTACCACAGCAGCACCTGGCGCGAGGAAGAGAGGCGGGGGAGGGAGCGGGGCAGTGCGGTAGGGGAAGAGGCGGTAGTAGGGGACGGACTCGTCAAAAGTGACGTCCTGAGAGGGCAGAACCCGGCGCGAGGTGACGTGGTAAAACTGCCAACCAGGGGCGTCCGGGACAAAGCCAAGGAAGACACAAGGAACAGCGCGACGGGAGAGCTTGTCCGCGGACGTGTCGCGAACAAAAGCTCGGGATCCCCAGACCCGGAAACGCGACGCATCGCCAACCTCTCCCGTCCAACGCAGTGTCGGGGAAGTCTCCGGCAAGGAGACACGGGGCCAGAGGTTGAGCTGATGCGCAGCGTATCGGACCGCAAACGGCCACAGAAAGTGGGGAGCAGCCGCATGGATCAGGGAGGTACGAGCGACCTCCATGACCAAGCCAATGCGGCGCTCAGCAACCCCATTCTGCTGTGGAGAGGCCGGAAGCGTGAACGACTGCTCAATGCCGTGCTCGGCACAGTAGGCTGCCAGAAGGTCGGAGGTGAACTCACCACCTCTGTCAGAGTGCAAACGCAGGACAGGAAAGTCCGAGCGGAAACGCTCGCTGAGCTGGAGACGAGCTCTGCTGATCCAAGGGATCAAGACATCAGGGACCTCACCCTTGGTGCGCAAGGGGAAGACCGTGGTGTAGCGAGAGTAGTCGTCAACAACAATCAGGAAGTACCTCTCCTGACCCTGTCCACGGACGCGGGCTGGGCCCCACACGTCCAGGTGGAGCGTCTGCAGGGGAGCAGTCGTCGGGGGAAAGGAGGAGGAGTGAGGAGCGGCGTGCTGCCGCCCCTCGACACAGGGAAGACAGGGAGGAGCAGGCGAGGGTGGGAGGGGAGGGAGCACCCTGGGAAGACCAGAGACAAGCTGCCGTTTGTGCATGGCACGAAGGCGCTGCACAGACGGGTGGCCAAGTCGGTGGTGCCAGAGAACGGTGTCGTGCGCGAGAGAGCGACACGAGCAGGGGGCCGACAGCTGACCTGACGCAGACGCGGACGCAGCTACCTGAGGGGACTCAGTGGTCAGTGTGTACAGGTCCGACCCCGGCTGCCGAGTGAAGGTAGCCAGGTGACGGCCCGTCCGAGCATACGTGCAGTGTGTCACGCGCTCGTAGGCAGGGGTGAACTGGTGAACACCCGCATCCTGGAGCGCACAACCCGCCACCAAGTTCGTAGAGAACGAGGGGAGGTGGAGACCTGACAGTGTGCCCGACGGGACCGCAGGACAGGGAAGAACAGTGGAGGAGGTCGCAATGATCGGACCCCCAGAGGGGTCAGCGAGGGAGACAGCAACTGGCCGAGCAAGCGGCTCAAGGGCAGTGCGGTCACGAAAGAAACAGCGAGAAGCACCTGAGTCCAGGGTGAAGGTGTGCAGGGCCTCAGTCGACTCAGTACCAGGGGGCGCAGACTCACTAGGACCTAGAGTAGCAGCCTCACCAGCACCTAGGGCAATAGACGTACTAGCACCTAGAGCGGCAGCCTCACTGACAGGACACGGCAGCTGCACCTGTCCACTACCAGAAGCTCCCGAACGATGCACTCCAGAGCGACTACCACTACGGCCACTCCGACAGCCCAAACTAGCGTACCACTCACGCGCACGAAGCAGCTGGGGCGAAGGAGGACACGGCTGCTGCACCTGTCCACTACCAGAAGCTCCCGACCGATGCACTCCAGAGCGACTACCACTACGGTCACTCCGACAGCCCAAACTAGCGTACCACTCACGCGCACGAAGCAGCTGGGGCGAAGGAGGACACGGCTGCTGCACCTGTCCACTACCAGAAGCTCCCGACCGATGCACTCCAGAGCGACTACCACTACGGCCACTCCGACAGCCCAAACTAGCGTACCACTCACGCGCACGAAGCAGCTGGGGCGAAGGAGGACACGGCTGCTGCACCTGTCCACTACCAGAAGCTCCCGACCGACCCACTCCAGAGCGACTACCACTACGGCCACCCCGACAGCCCCGACTAGCGTACCACTCACGCGCACGAAGCTGCTGGGGCGTGGGGGACTCACGCGCACAGCCCTGGAGCTGCATCTGGCCACGTCAGGAGCAGCAGTAGTAGCAGTAGCGGCAGTAACAGTAGTAACAGCAGGAGCAGTGGCAGTGGGAGTAGAAAAGGCAGTTGCAGCAGTACTGGGCAATGCTCACCAGTGGTCGGCGCGGCAGGCGTAAGACGGTGGCGACAGTGGGGTTACTACAACTGCAGGGCTGGGCCGGGCCGCAGCAGGGAGCTCCGCGGCAGCTGCGGCAGGGCGAGGCTGGGCCGCGACGGCAGCTGCTCCAGGTGCCAGGGGCGGCTGCTGCAGGTGCGGGCTGCTCCAGGGGCGGCTGCTGCAGGTGCGGGCTGTTCCAGGGGCGGCTGTCGCAGGTGCGTGCTGCTCCAGTGGGGGCTGCTGCAGTGACGGGCGGCTCCAGGGGCGGCTGCTGCAGTGGCGAGCGGCTCCAGGGGCTGCTGCTGCAGTGGCGGGCGGCTCCAGGGGCTGCTGCTGCAGTGGCGGCTGCTCCAGGGGCTGCTGCTGCAGTGGCGGCTGCTCCAGGGGCGAGAGGCGGATTAGGTCAGGGCGACGCGGCGGGCAGGTGGCGACGCCGCGGGCAGGGCGACGCGGCGGGCAGGTGGCGACGCCGCGGGCAGGGCGACGCGGCGGGCAGGTGGCGACGCCGCGAGTAGGGCGACGCCGCTAGCAGGTGGCGACGCCGCGGGTAGGCGACGACGCCGCGGGCAGGCGCCGACGCCGCGGGCAGGGGACGACGCCGCGGGCAGGCGACGACGCCGCGGGCAGGCGACGACGCCGCGGGCAGGCGACGACGCCGCGGGCAGGCGACGACGCCGCGGGCAGGCGACGACGCCGCGGGCAGGCGACGACGCCGCGGGCAGGCGGCGACGCCGCGGGCAGGCGACGACGCCGCGGGCAGGCGACGACGCCGCGAGCAGGCGACGACGCCGCGGGCAGGCGGCGACGCCGCGGGCAGGCGACGACGCCGCGGGCAGGCGACGACGCCGCGGACAGGGGCTACGTCGCGGGCAGGCAACGACGCCGCGGGGAGGCGGCGACGCCACGGGCAGGGCGACGCGGCGGGCGGCGAGAGCCTGCAGGGGCGGCGCGCGGTCGTGCAGAGGCTGCGCGCGGGCCTGACGGGTGTGCAGGGGCGGCTCTCGGGCCTGACGGGCCTGCAGCGGCGGCTCGGGGGCCTGACGGACCTGCAGGGGCAGCTCGAGAGCGCACGAGGGCGCACGAGGGCGTACGAGGGCGCACGAGGGCGCACGAGGGCGCACGAGGGCGCACGAGGGCGCACGAGGGCGCACGAGGGCGCACGAAGGCGCACTAGCAGAGAAAGGCGCACGAGGGCGCACGAGGGCGCACGTAAGGTAGAGCGCACGAGGGCGCACGTAAGGTAGGGCGCACGAGGGCGCACGTAAGGTAGGGCGCACGAGGGCGCGCCTAGCGGAATAGTGGGCCCATTGTAGAAAGCGGTCCTAGGTAGCAACCTAGGCTTCTGATACCATGTCAGAATCTAGAATAGAACGAGAATGGATGAACTAGCAGGAAGGTGGGTACAAGTATGAAACCCTAAGTTTGTGTACCCTCTAAGGCTAAACCCACTATAGCCTACACAATATAAACATACAATGTTTGACACTATATACGTTGCTACACTATATGGGTCAATACATAATTGAATATCCATGTTTCCACGCCAAACTGTCAGAATTGTCTTGTTGAAATTATTGACGTAACAGTCTCTCACTTCTCTTGCATGAAATAGTGTTCGTTTTTTCAAACCTATTCGAAGACAATTTTGTCAAACATTATATGTTTATATGATTGTAGGCTGTAGTGGGTTACACCTTAGGGGGTACACTAGATTAGGGTTTCCTACTTGTATCCAACTTTGTGCTAGTACAGTCATTCCTCGTTCAGTTCTTCTGACATGGTTTCAGAGCAGGTCCTTCGCTAGGACCGTTCTTAGGGCCCACCGCTACCTACCTACCTACCTACCGTGCGCCCTCGTGCGCCTACGCGCCCTAGTGCGCCTCCTACCTACCGCGCGCGCGCAGCCCGCCAGCCACTCGCGCGCGGCTCGAATTTTTTTTTTTTTTTTTTACCGCGCGCGACTCGCTAGCCGCCCGTGCGCGGCCGATTTCTTGAGCGCGCGACCAGCTAGCCGCCCGCGCGCCGCTCGCACCGCTAAAGCGCAGCCCGCCGCGGCCCCGCCGGCCCGCACATTGCCGCCCGCGCGTAACCGCCTGCGCGCCGCTGCAGCTGCCGCCCGCTCGTCGCCCGCTGCTGCTGCCGCTACCACGGTCCCGCCGCTGCAGCTACAGCCTGCGCGTCGCCCGCAGCCCCTCCCGCTCGTACGCCGCTGCCGCTGCCGCCCGTGCGCTGCTGTCGCGCCTGCTGCCACTGCTGCCCGTGCGCCTCTCCTACGCCTGCTACCGCTGCCGCTGTTGCACTCGCTCCCGCTGCCGCTGCCGCCCGTGCGCCTCAGCTGCTGCCGCCCGTGTGTACGCCGCTGCTGCTGCCGCCCGTGCACTACCCCTCCTTCGCCGCTGCTGCCGGCCTGTCGACCCTGCCGCTACCGCCCGTGCATTTTTTTTTAGTGGCCCCGCCGGCCCCGTTGACACCGCCCACAGCTTCCCTGCGGCCTCATTCCTACTGTTTCTACCGCTACTGCTACTGCCGCTATGGCTACTCCTACTGTACTTACTTTCGATGCTGAGGGCCGTCCAGTGAAGTTCGAAACCTGGCTCGATGACCTCCACCTCTTCCTACAGCTCACTGCTAAGGAGGACATTTCACTGTACGATCACGCCCTAGGCAACGCTACTGCCCCTCCTACCACTGCTGACAGCACTCAGCGCTCACAGTGGCAGACTCGTGACGCCCACGCTCGTTTCGCTATTCGTAACTCCCTACCGATCGACGAACGCGAGCACTTTGGCCAGCACAAAACTGCTAAGGACCTATACACTGCTGTAGTCGCTCGCTACTCCTCACTCGCGTCTGCCACACTAGGCCGCCTCACCCTCCCCTACCTGTTCCCCGACCTGGCCTCCTTTCAGACAGTTGCTGACCTCATCACCCACCTTAAGACTAGTGAGGCTCGCTTTCGCGCTGCTATGCCTGACGAGTTCCTTACTAGCAACCCCCCCCCCGCTCTGGATCACTCTCTACCACATAGTCACCCGCCTCCCCGACTCCCTGCGCACAGTCAGGGACCACTTCCTCTCTCGCTCCCCCACTGAACTCACCATTGCCCTCCTCGAGAAGGAACTGCTTGCAGCTGAGGCGAGCATCGTCGCTGTAGGCACCTCTCGTGGCGACCCTCGCACCCCGTTCTTTGAGGGGTGTTCCCCTTCCCCTCTCCTCCCCTCTGTCGCCTCTGCTGCTGCTGTCGACCTCCTTGGTGCTGAGAAGGTCGGGACCGCGTCTGCTTCGAGCGGGCGCCGCAAGAGCAAAGGGGGCAAGGGTGGAGGTGGCGGCGGAGGAGGTGGGGGTGGAGGCGGTGGGAGTGGAGGAGCGGCTGGGGAGGCTAGTGGCGGCAGTGGGGGTGGTGACAGCAGCGGCGGGAGTGGCGGCAGGGGTGGAGGCGGCAGCGGAGGCGGAGGTGGTCGTGGCAGCGGCAGGGGTGGAGGTGGCTGAGGTGGTGGCGGCGGCGTTGGTGGTCGTGGAGGCGCTGGCGGTGGTCAGAGTCAGCAGCCCGCCCCGTCGCTTCAGGCCGCCCGTGAGTGGTATGCGCAGTGTGGCTTTACCTGCACGTACGTCATTCGCACTGGTGACCGCACTGGCCAGCAGTGTGGGAGGCAGCACCCCACGCAGCGCTGTTTCGCGCGCCTTACCGACGCGTGGCGTGCCCAGTTTCCTGATGCCACTGAGCTGACCCGTTGGGCTGATCTGGAAAAGAAGGGAGTTGATATCTGGGCTTTAGACTTTGATGCTATTCTCACTGCCATGTATGCAATGTTTACTAGTGGAGAGGGTGCTCAATACTTGCGTGTTCCGCCCGACCCGGGCATTCAGACCAGTCCGGCTGCCGCTCTAGGTGCTAGTGAGTCTGCTGCCCCAGGTCCTGGTGAGGCTGCTGCTCTAGGTGCTAGTGAGTCCGTGCCCGCTGGTACTGAGTCGACTGCAGCACTGCACACCTTCACACTGGACTCAGGTGCTTCTCGCTGTTTCTTTCGTGACCGCACTGTCCTTGAGCCACTCGCTCGGCCAGTTGTTGTCTCCCTCGCTGACCCCTCTGGGGGTCCGGTCGTTGCGACCTCCTCCACTGTCCTTCCTTGTCCTGCGGTCCCGTCAGGCACACTGTCAGGTCTCTACCTCCCCTCGTTCTCTACGAACTTGGTGGCAGGTAGTGCGCTCCAGGACGGGGGTGTTCACCAGTTCACCCCTGCTTACGAGCGCGTGACACACTGCACGTGTGCTCGGACGGGCCGCCACCTGGCTACCTTCACTCGGCAGCCGGGGTCGGACCTGTACACACTGACCACTGCGTCCCCTCAGGTAGCTGCGTCCGCGTCTGCGTCTGCGTCAGGTCAGCTGTCCGCCCCCTGCTCGTGTCGCTCTCTGGCGCATGAGACTGTCCTCTGGCACCACCGCCTTGGTCACCCGTCTGTGCAGCGCCTTCGGGCCATGCACAAACGGGACCTTGTTGCTGGTCTTCCCAGGGTTCTACCTCCCCTCCCACCCTCGCCTGCTCCTCCCTGTCTTCCCTGTGTCGAGGGGCGGCAGCGCGCCGCTCCTCACTCCTCCTCCTTCCCCCCGACGACTGCTCCTTTGCAGACGCTCCACATGGACGTGTGGGGCCCAGCCCGCTGCGTTGGACGGGAGAGGCTGGCGATGCGTCGCGTTTTCGGGTCTGGGGATCTCGAGCTTTTGTTCGCGATACGTCCGCGGACAAGCTCTCCCGTCGAGCTGTCCCCTGTGTCTTCCTTGGCTTTGTCCCGGACGCGCCTGGTTGGCAGTTCTACCACGCCACCTCGCGTCGTGTCCTGGCCTCTCAGGACGTCACTTTTGACGAGTCCGTCCCCTACTACCGCCTCTTCCCCTACCGCACTGCCCCGCTCCCCCCCCCGCCTCTCTTCCTCGCTCCAGGTGCTGAGGTACCAGACCCCCTCCCCCCTCAGGGTGCCGCTCCCTCAGGTGTGTCCCAGGTAGACCCGGTTGAGCCTGTCGAGGTAGCTGTTGACTCTCGTCCTGCTGGGGGTGCTGAGCCTGACCGTGAGGAGTCTGGGGGTGCTGAGCCTGGGGGTGCGGAGCCTGGGGGTGCGGAGCCTAGGGGTGCTGAGCCTGGAGGTGCTGAGCCTGGGGGTGCGGAGTCTGGAGGTGCTGAGCCTGGAGGTGCTGCGTCTGGGGGTGCTGCGTCTGGGGGTGCTGAGCCTGGGGGTGCTGAGCCTGACCGTGCTGAGTCTGGGGGTGCTGAGCCTGGGGGTGCGGAGCCTGGAGGTGCGGAGTCTGGAGGTGCTGAGCCTGGGGGTGCTGCGTCTGGGGGTGCTGTGTCTGGAGGTGCTGAGCCTGAGCGTGCTACACCTGGAGGAGCCCTCTCCTCCCAGCAGCTGCAGGAGAGGTACCTACAGTACTGCCGCCTCCGGAGAGGTGCTGCTGGAGCTCGTACCAGTACTTCCCCTCCTGCCCAGGAGCTCCCCCCCATTCAGCAGATCCGAGAGTGGTACGCGCGGCGCTGCAGTCTTCGGAGTGGTGCTCCTGGTGCTGCAGACCCTGGGGGTGGCGCTGCTACTGGTACTGAGGACCTGCGCGGTGGCGCTACTGCTGCTGTTGAGGACCCGGGCGTTGGAGCTGCCGCGGGTGCTGAGGATCCGAGCGGTGGCGCTTCTGCTGGTGCTGAGGACCCGGGCGTTGGAGCTGCTGCTGGTGCTGAGGACCTGGGCGGTGGCGCTGCTGCTGGTGCTGAGGACCCGGGCGTTGGAGCTGCTGCTGGTGCTGAGGACCCGGACGTTGGAGCTACTGCTGGTGCTGAGGACCCTGCTGCTGGTGTCTCTGCTGGTTCTGGAGACGCTGCGCGGCCGCGACCGTACTTCGTACCGCTCCTTCAGCAGGTTCTTGGTCAGGCTCCTTCTCCCTGTCCTCCTCCCTCAGTAGAGTGTCCTCCGCCTGTCCAGCCGCAGTCACAGTTACCGCCTGCCTCGCCTCTCCCTGCTCCCTCTCCTTACACTGGTCCCACGGGAGGTCTTACAGAGCGTCGTGAGCCTGAGTCTCGTCCTGCGTTGCCTGTTCGTACTGCTCGCACTGGTCGTCGTGTCCCACGTGAGCGTCCTCCTCTTGTCCCTGGCACTCACTACATGACTCTGCGTCCCTCCACTGCTCCTCAGCGTGTCCCGCTACCGTCTCCTCCTGCTTCCTCTCTTCCTACTCTTCCTGACCCGGAGTCTGACTCCCGTCGTGCTGCCAGTCCCACTGTCACGCGTCTCCTCGCTACTGTTGTCACTGACCCTACCTTTGAGTCCTCTGCTGCGTCTGCGCTGGTCGCTGAGTTGGTTGACTTTGCTGCCCGCTGTCGTCTAGACTACGCCGCTAGCCTTGTCGCTGAGTCTGCGTCTGAGTCTGTCTGTCCTCCGTCCGTCGGGGGTGAGTGTGCTCTTGGCACGGACGTCCTTGAGGACAGACAGGAGGAGTTCCAGTGCCTTGCTGCTGTTTTGCCCCGTCTCGTGTCCTTACTAGTTGCCCCTGAGGGAGACCCGGATGCTCCTGACATCCCGACCCCGCGCACTTACGCTGAGGCGATGGCGGGTCCCTACTCCTCTCAGTGGCAGACAGCCATGGACGCAGAGATGGCTTCCTGGAAGTCCACAGGCACCTACGTCGACGAGGTTCCCCCACCTGGGGCGAACATCGTCAGTGGCATGTGGATTTTCAGGGTGAAACGGCCACCGGGTTCTCCTCCTGTCTTCAAGGCGCGCTACGTTGCTCGAGGCTTCAGTCAGCGAGAGGGAGTAGACTTCTTCCAGACCTTCTCCCCCACCCCGAAGATGACCACTCTTCGGGTGCTGCTTCACATAGCCGCTCAGCGCGACTACGAGCTTCACTCACTTGACTTCAGCACTGCTTTCTTACAGGGCAGCCTGCACGAGGAGATCTGGCTGCGCCGCCCTCCTGGCTTCACTGGGTCGGTTCCTCCTGGTACCCAGTGGAGGCTCCAGCGGCCGGTCTACGGTCTCCGCCAGGCACCACGTGAGTGGCACGACACACTGAGGACGACACTTGCGGCTCTTGGGTTCGCTCCCTCTACTGCTGACCCGTCACTATTTCTACGCACTGACACCTCGCTGCCGCCGTTCTACATCCTCGTGTACGTCGACGACTTGGTCTTTGCCACTGCTGACACCGCGGCACTCGCCCACGTGAAGTCGGAGCTGCAGAGGAGACACACGTGCACAGACCTGGGTAAACTGACAAGCTATCTTGGCTTGCGGATCACCCGGGACAGAGCACGGCGCACCATCACCCTGACTCAGTCACACATGGTGCAGCAGATCCTCCAGCGCTTCCGCTTCATGTACTCCTCGCCTCAGTCCACTCCTCTGCCTACCGGTCACTCGCTCTCAGCTCTGCCTTCGGATGAGTCCGTAGAGCCGAGTGGCCCGTATCCAGAGCTTGTGGGCTGCCTCATGTACCTGATGACCTGCACTCGACCTGACCTGGCATACCCTCTTAGCATCCTTGCACGCTATGTCGCTCCTGGCCGTCACAGGAAGGAGCACATGGATGCCGCTAAGAGGGTGTTGCGTTACTTGTGCAGTACGTCGGGCATGGGGCTAGTGCTTGGAGGGCAAGACCGAGTTGTACTCACAGGACACTCAGACGCTTCTTGGGCAGACGACCAGGCTACTCAGCGGTCGTCTCAGGGTTACACCTTCAGCCTTGGCTCTGGCTCAATTTCTTGGCGTTCTACACGCTCTTCTTCTGTTCTCAGCTCCAGTTGTGAGGCTGAGATCTACGCCACAGCCATGGCTGCCCAGGAGCTACGCTGGCTGACCTATCTGCTGACCGACCTGGGAGAGCGGCCTCGTTCTCCTCCAGTGCTGTACGTCGACAACAAGGCTGCCATTGCCTTGTGTGAGGAGCACAGACTGGAGCACAGAACGAAGCACATCGCCCTGCGGTACTTCCTTGCTCGAGAGCTGCAGCAGCGCGGTCAGCTTTGTATTCGTTACGTGGCCACTGAGGCCAACACTGCTGATGTGTTCACCAAGGCGCTTCAGCCTTGTGACCATCAGCGCTTCTGCACTCTGCTAGGCCTTGTGCCTACTGGACCTCATTTGCTTACTTCTTGACCATGCTTGTACTGTGATCACTATATATATATACCTGCATGTTCACTCTTGTTAGGTTGTGATCACTGTATCTCTTGCTCTATTATAAACCTGCATGTGGACTGGTCTTGTGACCGCTTGCTTGTGCTCGGAATTTGTGTGGAATCCTTGAGATCCACCCTGAGCTTGCCTTCCTTTGCTTTGACTGGTCTCGTGACCCTGTGGTTGTCTCCCACTGCGCCTATGGGGGTGTGTCAAACATTATATGTTTATATGATTGTAGGCTGTAGTGGGTTACACCTTAGGGGGTACACTAGATTAGGGTTTCCTACTTGTATCCAACTTTGTGCTAGTACAGTCATTCCTCGTTCAGTTCTTCTGACAATCATAACTACCGTTCACTACATTTATTTTTATTTTTATTTTTCGAGGTTGAAAAAAAAATTGTACATAACGATTGTAATAGGTTGCTTCGCAACCCAAAAAACAAAACAAAACAAATTCCCCTGATAGATTATACCGTCAGCCCCCGGATAGAAGCGCCCCTGGGGGTATAAAAAAACACTGTTTTTTAGGGGGTGGGCTTATAATTGAGGATTTTTATAAGCGCCGGCGTTTATATAATGGCAAAAATGAAATTAAGTCTGTTTTACACGAAACTGTAGATCTCGTTCTGCCCATTGTAATCGAGTCGAAAATATATGGGGTCGCGAAACCAATTCTCGAGCAGCTTGTCAGGGATTGATTCCCTGCCAACACATGCTGACTAAGGCCCAGTTCGGCAGGCATTGTGGCCATTATCGCCATTATCGGCAATTTTAACGGGCCCCCAAAAAATGGCCCCTCGAAACAGCTGCGAAGGCAGCCTATAGCCCCAGTGCAACTTCGGAAAAATGGGTAGCGCGTTCAGTAGGCATTAAATGGGTGCAGAAAAATGGCATCAACCGTGAAAGGCCCTGCGCAGAAGCCCGCATGCAGATGCGCTAATGGAGCGCAGAAACACTGTACAGGCAGCTCGGGCAGCCCTGCAAACCAGTGTTGGACGACTCAAAAAAACCGGGAGAGGGAAACTGAGCCCTGCGGGCACGAAGAGGGGTCCGAAAGTCTGGGATTTGTTTTTTTTTTTCAGGGCAAGGTGTGATTGCCCCGAATCACTGATACCCCGCATGGTGCGGGGCCTCGAGGCCGCATGGTGCGGGGGTTCAGGAAATGGGCACTTTGCCAGAGAAACAGTTTTCGAGGAAGATTCCTCTGCCGAAAAATGCTGGCTGTAAAAGGGGTGTTCGACAGGCATTCCATTTTTGTCAGGTTCGGCGGTGAACCGCTTATATCGAACTATATAACCTTTCGCGCGCTTATCAACGAAGGTTCTAGGGCGGTCGGTTTTCTGTAGCCCATATGGGGAAACCGTTTTTTTTAATGCCTGCCGAACTGGGCCTAAGTGACAGCACGTGCTGACTAGACGCGCAGCAAGTGAGATGTGAGTGGGAAATTGGAATTGTGCTTCGTTTGCCTGCTAAGGCGAAATTCGTTTCTGTAATTCGACAGTTTTTCAAGAAAAAATCGACATGCGCTTATAATAAATCATGAATTTTTAGGGGGTGCGCTTATAATCGAGGACCGGATATAAGCGCCCTCATCCTTTTATAAGCGCCGGCGCTTATCCGAGGCCTGCGCTTCTATCCGGGGGCTTACGTTATGCATGAGTTCGGTGGGTGCTCAGTTATGCAAATTTCTAAGTGCACCCAAGAGTTCAAGCTGAAGGCCTTTCTATGTGCATGGACACTGGCAGTCCTCAAACCAACAAGATGGTGTTGGAATCATCACGACTACCAAGCATCGGTTTGTGTAAACATGCCGAACTATCACGGGGTATAGGTCGTAAAATCTGGAACTTGACATTTCGAATCGTGCGCGAATTGTTGAAACTGACGGGGCATCGTGCTACTTGTCCGCGATTTTAGCGCATTCCACGCTAACCAATGAAAAATACACCTCAAAGTCGCTGTAGGGCGACGCGAGTTTGGGACACAATACAGTCTATGCTAAATTTGGGTGTCACAAAAGGATTGAGACACTTGTGCCAACCCGAGGATGGTACCCTAAGGGCGGGTCCAACTTTGAACACTTCAGTTTTTTTTCGTTATTTTTACGTCAATTCACCAGTCAAACTTGACTGCACCCCAGGGCGAACTCCAGATATTTCTTGTCCAGTTCCAAATGTACAATTCAAACTTTTGACGAGGTACAATAACGTTGCGGGGTACAGTACCAGGGATGAGGGGTTATTCAATAAAGCGAGGTTTTTTGCAACTATGACGGAAGAGGGAATTGTCAAAATGTGATGTTTGTCTAGCCTGCAGTGGGGTACTCTATAGCGAGTACAGTCCAAAATTAGGGTTTGCTATATGTACTCAACTGCCTGCTAGTGAAAACCCTCTTTCCTGTTTCTAATTCTCGCCTATTGTTTTAATATGCTATCAGAGCAGTCGACCCTCCTAGGTCGATCCTGTGGGTGGTTCCACCCTATGCTTTCGCTGCTGTCCTTCCTATCGTACGCCCTGCGTGCGCGATGTTTTCTGCCTGCCGCGCGCTCAGGGTGCGCGGCGTTTTTTTCTTCGCCCGTGGCGGTTTCCTGCCCCGTCGACCCGCGCGTCACCCCGTCGCCCATCGCGGAGCCCCCGTCGACCCGCGCGGTTTCCTGCCCCGTCGCCCGTCGCGGAGCCCCCGGGGACCGCGCGTCGCCCCCCGTCGCCCGACGCGGCCCGCGCGACCTGCGCCAGAACCGCGCGCGGCCCGTACAGCCCGCCCGCAGCCCGTACGGCCTGCGCCAGGCCCGCGCGCGGCCCGTACAGCCCGCGCGCGCGCGCTCGTACGGCCTGCGCCAGGCCCGCGCGCGGCCCGTACAGCCTGCGCTAGAGCCGCGCGCCGTCCCGCTTCAGCACGAGCACCGCCCCCGCTGCTGCACGCGCTCCTGCCCCGTGGTGCCTGTGTTAGGGTTTGGGGGTGGCGAGTATGGGGTAACGGGTGTATGCGTAGTCCCCTGTTCCTCCTCCTCCTCCGTCTCCCACTGCTGCAGCTGCCGCTGAGGGGGGTGGATGTGTGGGAGCCGTCGGAGTGGTACTAGGGGGGTGGCGTGTGAGCAGTGCTAGGGGTACAGCAGGGGGTGTGTGAAATGGGTGTGGGACAGTTGGGGGAGGTTGACCGGAGGTAGCCGTTGTGACGTCAGCAGCGCCAGTAGTCCGGGGGTTGAGTACTCCGGTAGCCCAGCGAGCCTGCTGTGAGAATCTAGAATAGAACGAGAATGAATGAACTAGCAGGAAGGTGGGTACAAGTATGAAACCCTAAGTTTGTGTACCCTCTAAGGCTAAACCCACTATAGCCTACACAATATAAACATACAATGTTTGACACACCCCCATAGGCGAAGTGGGAGACAACCAGAGGGTCACAAGACCAGTCAAAGCAAAGGAAAGCAAAGCAAGCTCAGGGTGGACCTCAAGGATACCACACAAATTCTGAGCACAAGCAAGTGGTCACAAGACTAGTCCTCATGCAGTTTGATAATATAGCAAGAGATACAGTGATCACAACCTAGCAAGTGTAAACATGCAGGTATATATATAGAGATCACAGTACAAACAGAGTCAAGAAGTAAGCAAGTGAGGTCCAGCAGGCACAAGGCCTAGAAGAGTACAGAAGCGCTGATGGTCACAAGGCTGAAGTGCCTTGGTGAACACATCAGCAGTGTTGGCCTCAGTGGCCACGTAACGCAGACGAAGCTGGCCGCGCTGCTGCAGCTCTCGAGCAAGGAAGTACCGCAGGGCGATGTGCTTCGTTCTGTGCTCCAGTCTGTGCTCCTCACACAAGGCAATGACAGCCTTGTTGTCGACGTACAGCACTGGAGGAGAACGAGGCCGCTCTCCCAAGTCGGTCAGCAGGTAGGTCAGCCAGCGTAGCTCCTGGGCCGCCATGGCTGTGGCGTAGATCTCAGCCTCACAACTGGAGCTGAGAACAGAAGAAGAGCGTGTAGAACGCCAAGAAACTGAGCCAGAGCCAAGACTGAAGGTGTAACCCTGAGACGACCGCTGAGTAGCCTGGTCGTCCGCCCAAGAAGCGTCTGAGTGACCAGTAAGTACAACTCGGTCTCGCCCTCCAAGCACTAGCCTCATGCCTGGCGTACTGCACAAGTAGCGCAACACCCTCTTAGCGGCATCCATGTGCTCCTTCCGGTGACGGCCAGGAGCGACATAGCGTGCAAGGATGCTAAGAGGGTATGCAAGGTCAGGTCGAGTGCAGGTCATCAGGTACATGAGGCAGCCCACAAGCTCTGGATACGGGCCACTCGGCTCTACGGACTCATCCGAAGGCAGAGCTGAGAGCGAGTGACCGGTAGGCAGAGGAGTGGACTGAGGCGAGGAGTACGTGAAGCGGAAGCGCTGAAGGACCTGCTGCACCATGTGTGACTGAGTCAAGGTGATGGTGCGCCGTGCTCTGTCCCGGGTGATCCGCAAGCCAAGATAGCTTGTCAGTTCACCCAGGTCTGTGCACGTGTGTCTCTTCTGCAGCTCCGACTTCACGTGGGCGAGTGCCGCAGCGTCAGCAGTGGCAAAGACCAATTCGTCGACGTACACGAGGATGTAGAACGGCGGCAGCGAGGTGTCGGTGTGTACAAACGGCGACGGGTCAGCAGTAGAAGGAGTGAACCCAAGAGCCGCAAGTGTAGTCCTCAGTGTGTCGTGCCACTCACGCGGCGCCTGGCGGAGACCGTAGACCGGCCGCTGGAGCCTCCACTGGGTACCAGGAGGAACCGACCCAGTGAAGCCAGGAGGGCGGCGCAGCCAGATCTCCTCGTGCAGGCTGCCCTGCAAGAAAGCAGTGCTGAAGTCAAGTGAGTGAAGCTCGTAGTCGCGCTGAGCGGCTATGTGCAGCAGCACCCGAAGAGTGGTCATCTTCGGGGTGGGGGAGAAGGTCTGGAAGAAGTCTACTCCCTCTCGCTGACTGAAGCCTCGAGCAACGTAGCGCGCCTTGAAGACAGGAGGAGAACCCGGCGGCCGCTTCACCCTGAAAATCCACATGCCACTGACGATGTTCGCCCCAGGTGGGGGAACCTCGTCGACGTAGGTGCCTGTGGACTTCCAGGAAGCCATCTCTGCGTCCATGGCTGTCTGCCACTGAGAGGAGTAGGGACCCGCCATCGCCTCTGCGTAAGTGCGCGGGGTCGGGATGTCTGGTGCATCCGGGTCTCCCTCAGGGGCAACTAGCATGGACACGAGATGGGGCAAAGCAGCAGCAAAGCACTGGAACTCCTCCTGTCTGTCCTCAAGGACGTCCGTGCGAAGAGCACACTCACCCCCGACGGACGGAGGACAGACAGCCTCAGACTCAGCAACAAGGCTAGCGGCGTAGTCTAAGCGACACCGAGCAGCAAAGTCAACCAACTCAGCGACCAGAGCAGACGCAGTAGAGGACTCAAAGGTCAGTGACAACAGTGGCGAGGAGACGCGTGACAGTGGGACTGGCAGCACGACGGGAGTCAGACTCCGGGTCAGGAAGAGTAGGTAGAGAGGACGCAGGAGGAGACGGCAGAGGGACACGCTGAGGAGCAGTGGAGGGACGCAGAGTCATGTAGTGAGTGCCAGGGACAGGAGGAGGACGCTCACGTGGGACACGACGACCAGTGCGAGCAGTACAAACAGGCGACGCAGGACGAGACTCAGGCTCACGACGCTCCGTAAGACCTCCTGTGGGACCAGTGTAAGGGGAGGGACCAGGGAGAGGCGAGGCAGGCGGTAACTGTGACTGCGACTGGACAGGCGGAGGACACTCTAAGGAGGAAGGAGGACAAGGAGGAGGAGTCTGACCAAGAACCTGCTGAAGGAGCGGTACGAAGTAAGGTCGCGGCCGCGCAGCGTCTCCAGAACCAGTAGAGACACCAGCGGCAGGGTCCTCAGTACCAGCAGTAGCTCCAACGTCCGGGTCCTCAGTACCAGCAGCAGCTCCAACGTCGGGGTCCGCAGCACCAGCAGCAGCTCCACCGCCCGGGTCCTCAGCACCAGCAGCAGCTCCACCGCCCGGGTCCTCAGCACCAGCAGGAGCTCCAACGCCCGGGTCCTCAGCACGAGCAGCAGCTCCAACGCCTGGGTCCTCAGCACCAGCAGCAGCTCCAACGCCCGGGTCCTCAGCACCAGCAGTAGCACCAACGCCAGGCTCCTCAGCACCAGTAGCACCTGCAGTACCAGGGTCCGCAACACCAGGAGCGCCACTCCGAAGACTGCAGCGCCGTGTGTACCACTCTCGGATCCGCTGAAGGGAGGGGAGCTCCCGGGTAGGAGGGGAAGCACTGGTACCAGCTCCAGCAGCACCTCTCCTGAGGCTGCAGTACTGTAGGTACCTCTCCTGCAGCTGCTGTGAGGAGAGGGCTCCTCCAGGTGTAGCACTCTCAGGCTCAGTACCGCTAGACTCAGCACCCCCAGACTCAGCACCCCAAGGCTCCGCACCCCCAGGCTCAGCACCCCCAGGCTCAGCACCCCCAGGCTCAGCACCTCCAGGCTCAGTGCTCCCAGTCTCCGCCCCCCCAGACTCAGCACCGCCAGGCTCCTCACGCTCAGGCTCAGCACCCCTAGCAGGACGAGAGTCGACAGCTACCTCGACAGGCTCAACCGGGTCTACCTGGGACACACCTGAGGGAGCGGCACCCTGAGGGGGGAGGGGGTCTACTGTCAAAGGTCCACTGGTGATCCCCGATGATCCTAGGGAAGGGTTACAGGCACGTTGGCCTGGGGGGTTATGGGCGCACTCACTCGCTATGTAAACAAGCCCTTTTATCCCAGTGGTTAGTGGCTGGGATTCTGACATGGTATCAGAGCGAAGGTCTCGGGTTCGAATCCCGGTGTGTGCACTTCGGGCATCCCAGTGCGGGGGGGTGTCAGAGGTCCACTGGTGATCCCCGATGATCCTAGGGAAGGGTTACAGGCACGTTGGCCTGGGGGGTTATGGGCGCACTCACCCGCTATGTAAACAAGCCCTTTTATCCCAGTGGTTAGTGGCTGGGATTCTGACATCTACCACAGCAGCACCTGGCGCGAGGAAGAGAGGCGGGGGGGGGGGAGCGGGGCAGTGCGGTAGGGGAAGAGGCGGTAGTAGGGGACGGACTCGTCAAAAGTGACGTCCTGAGAAGGCAGAACCCGGCGCGAGGTGACATGGTAAAACTGCCAACCAGGCGCGTCCGGGACAAAGCCAAGAAAGACACAAGGAACAGCGCGAGAGGAGAGCTTGTCCGCGGACGTATCGCGAACAAAAGCTCGGGATCCCCAGACCCGAAAACGCGACGCATCGCCAACCTCTCCCGTCCAACGCAGTGTCGGGGAAGTCTCCGGCAAGGAGACACGGGGCCAGAGGTTGAGCTGATGCGCAGCGTATCGGACCGCAAACGGCCATAGAAAGTGGGGAGCAGCCGCATGGATCAGGGAGGTACGAGCGACCTCCATGACCAAGCCAATGCGGCGCTCAGCAACTCCATTCTGCTGTGGAGAGGCCGGAAGCGTGAACGACTGCTCAATGCCGTGCTCGGCACAGTAGGCTGCCAGGAGGTCGGAGGAGAACTCACCACCTCTGTCAAAGTGCAGACGCAGGACAGGAAAGTCCGAGCGGAAACGCTCGCTGAGCTGGAGACGAGCTCTGCGGATCCAAGGGATCAAGACATCAGGGACCTCACCCTTGGTGCGCAAGGGGAAGACCGTGGTGTAGCGCGAGTAGTCGTCAACAACAATCAGGAAGTACCTCTCCTGACCCTATCCACGGACGCGGGCTGGGCCCCACACGTCCAGGTGGAGCGTCTGCAAGGGAGCAGTCGTGGGGGGAAAGGAGGAGGAGTGAGGAGCGGCGCGCTGCCGCCCCTCGACACAGGGAAGACAGGGAGGAGCAGGCGAGGGTGGGAGGGGAGGGAGAACCCTGGGAAGACCAGAAACAAGGTACCGTTTGTGCATGGCACGAAGGCGCTGCACAGACGGGTGACCAAGTCGGTGGTGCCAAAGGACGGTCTCGTGCGCCAGAGAGCGACACGAGCAGGGGGCCGACAGCTGACCTGACGCAGACGCCGACGCAGCAACCTGAGGGGACTCAGTGGTCAGTGTGTACAGGTCCGACCCCGGCTGCCGAGTGAAGGTAGCCAGGTGACGGCCCGTCCGCGCACACGTGCAGTGTGTCACGCGCTCGTAGGCAGGGGTGAACTGGTGAACACCCGCGTCCTGGAGCGCACAACCCGCCACCAAGTTCGTAGAGAACGAGGGGAGGTGGAGACCTGACAGTGTGCCCGACGGGACTGCGGGACAGGGAAAAACAGTGGAGGAGGTCGCAATGACCGGACCCCCAGAGGGGTCAGCAAGGGAGACAGCAACTGGCCGAGCAAGTGGCTCAAGGGCAGTGCGGTCACGAAAGAAAGAGCGAGAAGCACCTGAGTCCAGGGTGAAGGTGTGCAGTGCCTCAGTCGACTCAGTACCAGGGGGCGCAGACTCACTAGCACCTAGAGTAGCAGCCTCACCAGCACCTGGGGTAGCAGACACGTGAGTACCGGGAGTGGTAGCCTCACCAGCACCTAGGGCAACAGACGTACTAGCACCTAGAGCGGCAGCCTCACTTACAGGACACGGTAGTTGCACCTGTCCACTACCAGAAGCTCCCGAACGATGCACTCCAGAGCGACTACCACTACGGCCACCTCGACAGCCCCAACTAGCGTACCACTCACGCGCACGAAGCTGCTGGGGCGAAAGAGGACACGGCAGCTGCACCTGTCCACTACCAGAAGCTCCCGACCGACCCACTCCAGAGCGACTACCACTACGGCCACCCCGACAGCCCCAACTAGCGTACCACTCACGCGCACGAAGCTGCTGGGGTGAAAGAGGACACGGCAGCTGCACCTGTCCACTACCAGAAGCTCCCGACCGACCCACTCCAGAGCGACTACCACTACGGCCACCCCGACAGCCCCAACTAGCGTACCACTCACGCGCACGAAGCTGCTGGGGCGTGAGGGACTCACGCGCACGGCCCTGGAGCTGCATCTGGCCACGCCAGGAGCAGCAGTAGTAGCAGTAGCGGCAGTAACAGCAGTAACAGCAGGAGCAGTGGCAGTGGGAGTAGAAAAGGCAGTAGCAGCAGTAGCAGCGGTAGCAGTGCTGGGCAATGCTCACCAGTGGTCGGCGCGGCAGGCGCAAGACGGTGGCGACAGCGGGGCCGCTACAACTGCAGGGCTGGGCCGGGCCGCAGCAGGGAGCTCCGCGGCAGCTGCTGCAGGGCGAGGCCGGGCCGCGACGGCAGCTGCTCCAGGTGCCAGGGGCGGCTGCTGCAGTGGCGGCTGCTCCAGGGGCCAGGGGCGGCTGCTGCAGGTGCGGGCTGCTCCAGGGGCGGCTGCTGCAGGTGCGTGCTGCTCCAGGGGCGGCTGCTGCAGTGGCGAGCGGCTCCAGGGGCTGCTGCTGCAGTGGCGGGCGGCTCCAGGGGCTGCTACTGCAGTGGCGGCTGCTCCAGGGGCGAGAGGCGGATTAGGTCAGGGCGACGCGGCGAGAAGGGCGACGCGGCGGGCAGGTGGCGACGCCGCGGGCAGGGCGACGCGGCGGGCAGGTGGCGACGCCGCGGGCAGGGCGACGCGGCGGGCAGGTGGCGACGCCGCGAGTAGGGCGACGCCGCTAGCAGGTGGCGACGCCGCGGGTAGGCGACGACGCCGCGGGCAGGCGACGACGCCGCGGGCAGGCGCCGACGCCGCGGGCAGGGGACGACGCCGCGGGCAGGCGACGACGCCGCGGGCAGGCGACGACGCCGCGGGCAGGCGACGACGCCGCGGGCAGGGGACGACGCCGCGGGCAGGCGACGACGCCGCGGGCAGGCGACGACGCCGCGGGCAGGCGACGACGCCGCGGGCAGGCGACGACGCCGCGGGCAGGCGACGACGCCGCGGGCAGGCGACGACGCCGCGGACAGGGGCTACGTCGCGGGCAGGCGACGACGCCGCGGGGAGGCGGCGACGCCACGGGCAGGGCGACGCGGCGGGCGGCGAGAGCCTGCAGGGGCGGCGCGCGGTCGTGCAGAGGCTGCGCGCGGGCCTGACGGGTGTGCAGGGGCGGCTCTCGGGCCTGACGGGCCTGCAGCGGCGGCTCGGGGGCCTGACGGACCTGCAGGGGCGGCTCGAGAGCGCACGAGGGCGCACGAGGGCGTACGAGGGCGCACGAGGGCGCACGAGGGCGCACGAGGGCGCACGAGGGCGCACGAAGGCGCACTAGCAGAGAAAGGCGCACGAGGGCGCACGAGGGCGCACGTAAGGTAGAGCGCACGAGGGCGCACGTAAGGTAGGGCGCACGAGGGCGCACGTAAGGTAGGGCGCACGAGGGCGCTTCTAGCGGAATAGTGGGCCCATTGTAGAAAGCGGTCCTAGGTAGCAACCTAGGCTCTGATACCATGTCAGAATCTAGAATAGAACGAGAATGAATGAACTAGCAGGAAGGTGGGTACAAGTATGAAACCCTAAGTTTGTGTACCCTCTAAGGCTAAACCCACTATAGCCTACACAATATAAACATACAATGTTTGACACCTGCTGCGCCAGTCGCCCGTGCGTCCGTTGCTCCTACAGCTTAGCGTGGAGCCAGTTACTCCTGTAGTCCGGAGGTTGAGTGCTCCGGTAGCCACCGTGCGCGCCGCTCCTGTTGCCCGTGTGACTGCGGCTTCACCCGTCGCCTTCTAACTCCACTCCTCTCACAGTCTCTCCTCCTCCTCACTTGCCCTCTGTGACTACCTCTAGCTTTGCTTGTATTTGTGAACCTACTGCTCTATGACTGCTTGTTGTGCTGATTATACCCCACTTTGACTATGGGGGTGTGTCAGAATGTGATATTTGTCTAGCCTGCAGTGGGGTACTCTATAGCGAGTACAGCCCAAATTAGGGTTTGCTATATGTACTCAACTGCCTGCTAGTGAAAACCCTCTTTCCTGTTTCCGATTCTCGCCTATTGTTTTAACATGACTCATTGGCGAAAACGATTTGGCGAAAACGGATGTTACCTTTTGACGTGCTTGATGCGAAACGAGTTTGACGTGAACCTTTGGACGTTTTCTGCACGTCCCCGAGCACGTTTCCAAAATGTTACCATACATGTACAGTCTCGTGTCAAATGGTACATGGTACGTTTGTAGTTCTGTTACATGCCAAAATGTGGTAACTGAGCTGAAAATTTTTTTGTACATGTACAAAGTTGGACTCGCCCTAATCTAGTGAAGAGATGAGCAGTCTTTTGCTATCAAACTTTTAAAGCCCCTATTTATATGAAGGCGTCGTATTTTGCGTTCACTTATAGTGTAGACGCACCAGATTCTGTTTCTGTCAAATATGGACTTCTCGCATGGTCAGGTCAACATGCCAGAGTTGGAAACTAACATGGTTGCCATGTTAGGTCAAAGACAAGTCCTCGCGTCAAAGACAGGTTTGGTGGCGAGGTTCCCAACCACTTCCTCCTGGCGGGACAATGGCTATTGGTGTGCACATTTTGAGAGTTGTATTTGTAACTCAAGCCGAGGTACTGGTAGGACCTGTCAAGAAAGATAGGCAAACGATAGAACAGCAAAAGAGGGCTTTTCACTAGCAGACAGTTGAGTACATATAGCAAACCCTAATTTGGGCTGTACTCGCTATAAAGTACCCCACTGCAGGCTAGACAAACATCACATTCTGACACACCCGTATAGTCAAAGTGGGGTACAATCAACACAACAAGCAGGCAGAGCAGTAGGTTCACAAATACAAGCAAAGCTAGAGGCTATCACAGAGGGCAAGTGAGGAGGAGGAGAAACTGCGGGGGCGAGAAGATGGGAGGCGACGGCTGAAGCTGCAGACACACGGGCAACAGGAGTGCGCAGCACTGTCGCTACCAGGCTAAACCCGGACTACACGGCGACAGGCGCAGCTGGCTCGCTGTGCTCCCAGGAGTGCGCACACTGTGGCTACCGGGCGCAGAGCCCCGGACTACTCAGGCCACAGGGTGTCTTGGCTCTCTGGACTTCAGGCGATGCGGACGACAAGACGACTGCCTCCACTCAACTTCCTCCAGCTGTCCCACACCCCTTTCACACACTCCCTGTTGAACCTCTAGCACCGCTCACACGCCACCCCCCTCGTACCACTCCGACAACTCCAACACATCCACCCTCCTCAGCGGCAGCTGCAGCAGTGGGAGACGGAGGAGGAGGAGCAGGGGACGGCTCACACACCCGGCACCCCCATACTCTCCACCCCCAAACCCTAAATCCTAACACAGGAGCGCAGGCAGCAGCGGGGGTTGGGCGCGGTCAGAAGCTCGGGGGACGGCGTGCGGCACTGGGGCAGACTGTACGGGCCGCGCACGGGCCTGGCGCAGGCCGTACGGGCCGCGCGCGGGCCTGGCCCAGCCCATACGGGCCGCGCGCGGGCCTGGCGCAGGTCGTACGGGCCGCGCGCGGCCCACGCGGGGCCCAGGGGCGCTTCGACGGGCGACGGGGGGCGCTTCGACGGTCGACAGGGGGCGACGCGTGGGTCGACGGGATAGGAAACCGCCGCGCGCCTCGGGGCGCACGGCGGGCAGGCGCGCGGCGGGAAGAAAACAAAAAAAAAAAACGCCGTGCACCCAAGCGCGCGGCAAGCAGAACACGTTGCGCGCACGGGGCGCGCGATAGGCAGGACAGCAGCGGAAGCATTAGGTGGCGGGGCCATCCACAGGATCGACCCAGGAGGGTCGACCTGCTCTGATAGCATGTCAACAAGACTAGGCAGAATGTAGAAACAGGAAAGAGGGTTTTCACTAGCAGGCAGTTGAGTACATATAGCAAACCCTAATTTGGGCTGTACTCGCTATAGAGTACCCCACTGCAGGCTAGACAAACATCACATTCTGACACTTCTGATTGCCCGTCCCTTTGTCGTCGCCGCCGCCACAGCGGCAGCCGCCTCCCCCTACATCATTTCCTCGACTACAATCCCCACTGCAGTCACTTCCTTAGCAGCAGCAGCCACTACAGCCAACCGCCCCTCTCCCTCTTCCTCCATCTCAGGCTTCTTTTGCAGGTTCGAGCCAACCGCTGCCCAACCTTGCGTTCCACCCTCTGCCACGTCCATTCCGGTCCAAGTCCTTGGAGCTGGTAGGGTTGTCAGTAGGGGTGAGCCACCAGGGATTACTGAACTCCTGCATCGTCAGCACCGCATCTTGCTGTCAGAATCCCAGCCACTAACCACTGGGATAAAAGGGCTTGTTTGTATAGCGGGTGAGTGCGCCCATAACCCCCCAGGCCGACATGCCTGTAACCCTTCCCTAGGATCATCAGGGATCTCCAGTGGACCTCTGACACCCCCCCGCACTGGGATGCCCGAAGTGCACACACCGGGAATCGAACCCGAGACCTTCGCTCTGATACCATGTCAGAATCCCAGCCACTAACCACTGGGATAAAAGGGCTTGTTTGTATAGCGGGTGAGTGCGCCCATAACCCCCCAGGCCGACATGCCTGTAACCCTTCCCTAGGATCATCAGGGATCTCCAGTGGACCTCTGACACTTGCAAGCTGGGAGTTGTCTGGCTTTGGCCACTATGTTGGAGCAGCTACAACTCGGTCTTTAACCAGCAGCTGATTGAGACAAAGCAAGGCAGGGTGCGAATGACTGCTTCTTAGTCGCCGCGAGATCTTCTGCACTTGCCCCTAGAGCCTGAGGATCCTGATCTTGACAACGGCCATCGCGTGACTGTTTCCGACGGGTCGTCATGGCCGCCAAGGAGTCTTCACTGGACCTCATGTCCGTGATCACGTTTGTGCCTCGTTGGCTAGAGGAGCAGATGTCTTTGAGAACCCCATGTAGCTGGCAGTGGCCCTTCACTTCGAGTTGATGCATTCGTTTCCTCAATATCATCTGTTGCTTTAGTAGGGGGTAACGCCTTTATCAATTTTGCCTGATATACTTACTCTTGTAATTTATTCTTGTAAGTTTTTGCTTGCCAGCCCTCACGCGTGGCCATAGACAGCGCTATCGGGCACTGCTAGGGATGAAGCGCCTTGTTCATTTTTTGGTGAGTTTGCGAAACAAGCAAAGGTGTGAAGCCTATGTGTTTGGCAAAAGCTCTCTATTGTTTGGTTTATCTCACAAAATGGCCGACTTGAGCTGGAATCTGTGAAGAAACTAGACTTTTCCATCGCGTGCACTTAATGACAAACGCACACGTGCGCGCGCGCACACACACCCACCCACCCAGTCACACACACATATACACACACACACATACACACACACACATACACACACACACACACATATACAAACTCTGAGACAAATGAACGCCCTTTCGAAAGGAAGCTACGCACATATGACAGACGTTTTGTTGAGAGTGAATTTGGATATGGGCGTGCACTGCAAAGCATACCACTTAACCGAGGTAAAAGAAATGGAAATAGGGAACCTGTGTCTGTTTGTTTGTTTGTTTTTTTTTTTTTTTTTTTTTTTTGTTGTTGTTGTTTTTGTTTTTGTTTGTTTGTTCGTTTGTTGTTGTTGTTGTTGTTGTTGTTGTTGTTGTTGTTGTTGTTGTTGTTGTTGTTGTATATATATTTTGTTTTGTTTTTTGTTAGTTTGTTAGTTAGTTTGTTTTTTTTTTGTTTTTTTTACTATTATTTTTAAATTTTTTAGTTAGTATACAACGTCAATCGTATCTGTTTCAGTGAGGACGTAACTACCGTCAAGACTAACATTTATTCCCCCATCTCCTCCTCTATAAAGGTTTGAAACATGTCCGCGTGTCTTCCCAGATCGAGCGGAAGCCCTCCTTCCACGTCATCTGATTTTCTCCAACAAAAACTTTCTGAGGGACCTTGCTTCATCCAATGCCAAGTGCCCCCAGTCGCTGCCGCTCGCTGCATTTGTCCTGTGCCGCTTCACGCTGTAGATCTTCACGTGACAGGCAAAATTTGCCATCCTGATCACCCTCTTGTACTGGAATCTTCCCTGCTTGAAAATCACCCCACACCTCTCCAGCCATAGTTGATGAACAGTGATCGCAACCAACGATAGTTTTGGAAATCTCGACTTCGTGCTGGTGTCCCAGAAGAGCAGGTCCCCCACGCTTTTTGCTTCCTCCTTGGCCCCATCACGCTGTTAGAAACTAGAGACAGGAATGAAATGACTAGATCAGGGTTTGGTACAAATATGAAACCCTAATGGGGTTGTACCCCATATTGGCTACCCCACTACAGCCTAGACATATATAGCATACATATAATTTGACACACCCCCACAGGCAAAGTGGGGGAGAGCAAGGGGTCACAAGACCAGTCAAGAGAAGCAAAGCAAGCTCAGGGTGGATCACAACGTCACCACACACACTGAGCACAAGCAAAGGGCCACAAGGCCAGTTCACATGCAGAGGTATATATGCAACAACAACAGTACAGTGATCACTACCTAGCAAGAGCAAACATGCAGGTATATATATATAGATCACAGTACAAGCAAAGCCTACAGCAAGTGAGGAAACGTAGGCACAAGGCCCAACAAAGTACAAAAGCGCTGATGATCACCAGACGGAAGTGCCTTGGTGAATATATCAGCAGTGTTGGCCCGAATGGCCACGTGAGCAAGACGAAGCTGACCACGCTGCTGCAACTCTCGAGCCAGGAAGTAACGCAGAGCGATGTGCTTCGTTCTGTGCTCCAGTCTGTGCTCTTCACACAAGGCAATGGCTGCCTTGTTGTCAACGTACAGAACTGGAGGAGAACGAGGCCGCTCTCCCAAGTCAGTCAGCAGGTAGGTAAGCCAGCGTAACTCCTGTGCAGCCATGGCTGTGGCGTAGATCTCAGCCTCACAACTGGAGCTGAGAACAGAAGACGAGCGTGTAGAACGCCACGAAACTGAGCCGGAGCCAAGGCTAAAGGTGTAACCCTGTGACGACCGCTGCGTAGCCTGGTCGTCAACCCAAGAAGCGTCTGAGTGCCCAGTGAGGACAACGTCGCTCCGTCCTCCAAGCACGAGCCCCATGCCTGATGTGCTACACAAGTAGCGCAGTACCCTCTTGGCAGCATCCATGTGCACCTTTCGGTGCCTGCCAGGAGCCACGTAGCGAGCCAGAAGGCCAAGAGGGTACGCAAGGTCAGGACGAGTGCAGGTCATCAGGTACATGAGGCAGCCCGCTAGCTCTGGGTAAGAACCACTCGGCTTTTCGGACTCGTCCAAAGGTGGAGCTGAGAGCGAGTGACCTGTAGCCAGAGGAGTGGACTGTGGGGAGGACCAGGTGAAGCCGAAGCGCTGAAGGACCTGCTGCACCATGTGTGACTGAGTCAGTGTGATGGTGCGCCGTGCTCTGTCCCGGGTCATCTGTGTGAGGATCTTAGGATCGAGCTCAGAAAAGAGAGTTTGAATTGAATGATCACCTGGGTACAACACGAGGCTATATATAGGCTCGACACAAGGCAGGTAACCCAGGTGTTACGCGAATGTTCCGAGGGTCGCGAAGCGTCCCGAACAGAACCTTCCCGAACTCGGTCGAAAGCCAATTCGGTGGCAACCGAATAGTTTGAGTTCGGTACACGTAACCTGGTTCGGTGCCTATAACTATAATAACTATAGTAAAGCAACGAACCTAGGAAATCAAGCAATTCATGCATGCATAAAATAAACCTAAGCTAGGAATAGCGTAAGGAAATAAAAGCAAGCATGCATGGCTGGCATAAGCCGTCGTACTCTCACACGTCCTTCCCTCAAAGCTGGGTGGCGTGAGATACACCCTGCTTGACAAGATAATCCTTGAGAGCACGGCGTGCGTTGCCCATATGCGCTTCTGCAACCCAACTGTCCTGAGTGGGGTCGTATCCCTTCCAGCGTATCAGGAACTCAAGGGTCTTGCCGCCGCGGCGCCGATGAGTGAGAACACGCTCGATCTCGTACTCTGGTTCATCCTGCACAAGAACAGGTGGTGGTGGCGGTAGCTGCCGTCCCTGGAACTGTTGGTTGGGGTCCTTGTAGGGCTTCAGTAGCTGAACATGGAAAGCGTTGTGAAGCTTCCATGTATCTGGTAAGCGCAAGCGGAATGTAACTGGTGTCACCTGTGCCTCCACGAGAAATGGACCACAGAAGCGAGGTCGGAGTTTGGATGGTAGGTGAGACAGGTTCAAGTTGCGCGTGTCAAGAAGCACCTGATCTCCGACTGCTACTGAGTGATCTCGTCGCTGACGATCGGCATACTGCTTCTGGGAGTTCTGCATCGTGGTGAGACGCCGCTGAGTCCCTTCCCATAGCTGCTGCATGGTGGTGACGAATTTGTGTGCGGCTTGGACGTGTGCCGGTGTGGTTGGCTGCTGTGGTGTGAGTGGTTCCCATCCGTAACACAGGAAGAAAGGAGTTTTCCCTGTGGCCGCATGCGAGGCGTTGTTGTAAGCGAACTCCAAGGTCGGTAACTGTGTGTCCCAGTGGCTGATGTCGTCTTTGCAAGCTGTGCGCAGTAACTGTTCAACCACTTGATTGAGTCGCTCTGTCTGTCCGTCAGTCTGAGGATGGTATGCTGAAGACATCGCTAGCTTAGTCCCCAACAGTCCCATAAGCTCCTTCCAGAACTTACTCGTGAATTTTGGGTCTCTGTCTGAGATGAGTGTAGCGGGGATGCTGTGGATGGTGATGATGCGGTCGAAGAAGAGGCGAGCAGTTGCTTCAGCTGTAGCCGTGGCGTTGGTCGGGATGAAGTGACCCATTTTGGAGAACTTATCGATGACGACGAGGATGGAATCGTGTCCCCGTGAGGTCGAGGGAAGTCCCGTGATGAAGTCGAGGCTAACGACCTGCCATGGCTGCTCCGGTATGGGTAGAGGCTGAAGTAACCCTGCTTTCTTCTGCTTACTACTCTTCATCCGCTGGCACGTGTCGCAGGAGGTGACGAACTGCTGCACGTCTGCTGCCATCCGGGGCCAGTAGTAATACTTCGCTATTCCCGCTAACGTTTTGTTGCTCCCAAAATGTCCCGCGTATGGTACGTCGTGAAACTCCTCTAACAAGTACCGTAGCGGGGCGTAATTCGGTACCCAAATCTTTCCTGAACCCTTCCTTACCGCTAAGTCTTTCTCCCACTGTAACAGTTTCTGTTTCTCTGCCGTTGCTATTTCGCCGTCCACGGAGTACCCATGTTGGAATAGACCCTTAAGCAGAGGGTTCATCCCGTCGAGTTGGATGCCTGCTACATGACCGGGGCAGCTCAACGTGTCTACCTTGTTGTGTAACACGGGCTTGTAGACGATATCGTAGTGGAAGTGGGTCTCCAAGAAATCCACCCACCGCACCTGTCGTCGTGAGAGCATCGGTTGCGACTTCATGTATTTGAGGCTGCATTGGTCAGTGTAGACTGTGGTCTTGGCTCCCTCTAGGTAACACCTCCACGCCTTGAAGGCTACGACTATGGCTAAGGCTTCCTTGTCGTGTATGGGGTAGTTCAGTTCTGCTCCGTGTAGCTTCTTACTGAGGTAGGCGATAGGCTGTAAACCGTTCCCGTGATCCTGCATCAGTACTGCTCCGACTGCCTGGTCACTAGCGTCTGCTTCAACTACGTAGTCCTTGTCAGGGTCCGGTAGGATGAGTACTGGCGCTGTAGTCAGTGCTGTCTGTAGCTGTTCCATGGCTTGCTGATGGAAGGACCCCATTTGAAGGGTGTGTCCTTTTTCAGTAGGTCTGTAAGTGGCGCTGCTATCTTAGTGTACTGCAGTACAAACCTGTTGTAGTAGTTGGCGAAGCCGAGGAACTGCTGCAACTCCTTCACGTTCTCCGGAACTTTCCACTTTTTAACGGCTTCGATTTTCCGCGGGTCTACGTGTACGCCCTCGGCACTCACCATGTGTCCGAGAAACTGCACCTTCTTCAGTGCGAAGTCGCTCTTCGACAGCTTCACGTATAACTTATTTTTCCGCAGGATTTCGAACACCTTCCGCAGATGCTCTACGTGCTCCTTCATGTTCTTGGAGTAGATGAGAATGTCGTCCAGGTACACTACTACGCACTCGTCCAGCAGGGGTCGTAGGATGTGGTTCATCTCCGCCTGGAATGTCGCTGGTGCGTTGCAGAGTCCGAACGGCATCACCAAGTATTTGTAGGAGCCGTATCTCGTACGGAACGCCATCTTGTGGATCGAGTTGTCCGCCATCTTGATCTTCCAGCAACCCGACCGTAAGTCCACCTTCGAGAAGACTGTTGCTCCACGCAGTTGGTCCAGTAAGTCGTCGATGCGCGGTATGGGGTATTTGTTTTTAACTGTCTGTTTGTTCAGTGCGCGGTAGTCGATGCACATCCGTAAACTGCCGTCTGGTTTTGGGGTGAAGAGAACTGGTGCGCCGTAGGGAGAGGTGGATGGTCGGATCAGTTGTCTGTCCAGTAAATACTCGATCTGTTTTTTCATGTCTGTCAGCTCGGTCGGACTCAGTCGGTATGGTGCACGTGAGACGGGTTTCGCACCTGGTTCCTCCACGATCTCGTGCTCGTGGGTGCGTGCTGGAGGTACGCCTGCGGGTAGGTCGTCGGGCATTATGTCTTTGTACTGCTCCAAGACCTCCTTCACTGCTGCAGGTAGCTCGGAACTCGGCTTCTCCTCCTCTGCTGCTTGTCGAGAAGTTTAGGCAAAAGAGAGGGCTGAACTAGCAAGAATGGGGATACAAATAGCAAACCCTAGAAGAGTTGTACTCGCTACAGAGCACCCCACTACAGGCTAGAGCATAATATTCTGACACACCCCCATAGCCAAAGTGGGGTGTAATCAGCAGAGGAAACAAAGCAGTACAAGCTCAGGGTGGATCACGATGTCACCACACATTCTGAGCACAAGCAAGAAGCAATAGTTTAAGGTTCACAATTATGAGCAAAGCTAGAGGCAGTCACGGGGGGCAAGTGAGGAGGAGGAGGGCTGGCGAGAGGAGAGTAGATAGGAGGCGACGACTGAAGCTGCAGACACACGGGCAACAGACGGCTCTGGTGCGACAACGTGGCTACCGGGAATGAGTGCCCCGGAGTACAGGAGTAACAGGCTCCGCGGCTAATATGCGCGGCAGGAGCAACGGACCCACAGGCGACGGCGCAACCGGCTCTCTGAGCTACCGGTGGCTAATCGACCCCCGGAATACAGGCGCTGCGGACTACACGACGGCGGCCTCCGCTCAACCTCCTCCAACTGTCCCACACCCCTCGACACACACCCCCTGCTTCAAACCCTAGCTCCACTCCGACGGTACCCCCCTTTAAACCCTAACCCTCGGCTCCCACACATCCACCCCCCTCAGCGGCAGCTGCAGCAGTGGGAGACGGAGGAGGAGGAGGAGCAGGGCACGGCGCACACACACGGCACCCCCATAGCTGCCACCCCCACACTCCTCACCCCCAAACCCTAAAACGGGCGGAACGGGGGAAGGAGCACGGGGGACGGCGAGGGGGACGGCGCGCGGCCCCCAGGACGCCACCACGGGGCAGCGAGGGGCCGCGCGCGGCTCCCCAGGGCGGCGCGACGGGAAATCGGGGGCCGCGGGCGACGGGATCGGGGGGCCGCGGGCGACGGGATCGCGGGGCCGCGGGCGACGGGATCGCAGGGCCGCGGGCGACGGGATCGGGGGGCCGCGGGCGACGGGATCGCGGGGCCGCGGGCGACGGGATCGGGGGGCCGCGGGCGACGGGATCGCGGGGCCGCGGGCGACGGGATCGGGGGGACGCGGGCATCCCCCACGGGAGAAACCCGCCGCACGCCCCGAGCGCGCGGCAGGAAGGAGGCGTCGCGCGACCAGTAGAACAGCAGCGGAAGCATTTGGTGGTGGGCCCACCCACAGGATCGACCCAACAGGATCGTCCTGCTCTGATAGCATGTCGAGAAGTTTAGGCAAAAGAGAGGGCTGAACTAGCAAGAATGGGGATACAAATAGCAAACCCTAGAAGAGTTGTACTCGCTACAGAGCACCCCACTACAGGCTAGAGCATAATATTCTGACACTGCTACCATGACCAGTGCTAGGTAACCCGTGTTACTCTCGTTCACCGTCTGTTCGAACCGTGCCAGTGTCGTTTCAGGAATGTTCCCTGAATCCGTCCAGCTTCGCAGTGCTATGTGCTTCTCGTTATTGTAGATGCACACCTTGCCGTTGACCCAATCGATCTCGGGGTTGAACCGCTTCAGGAAATCTCGCCCCAAGATAAAATCTAACCCTTTGATGTTGGTGACTGGTAGCTTCGGCTTCCACCTCAACGTGCCTATGTGTAGCTGCAGTGATGCTTCGCTCTGGATGGGAAGCTTCGTACCGTCCACCATGGTTGCTGAAAACTGGGTCTCCTCCGCCTTCTCTCCAATTTTCTCCAATGTTCCGCGGTCACACACCGAGTGAGATGCACCGCTGTCCACCAGTGCCTGGAGGCGTCGTCCATTGCATAACACCTCGAGGAGTAGTGGTTTCTGCTGCGCTGAGTAGCCAAAGAGGGTCTCATTAATAGGATCATAGGGTACATCAAAATGAATACCTTCCCTACTTCCTATACCCGACTCAGCACTTTCCAACTTCACCTGGGGGGTAGGAGGATTTTTCTGAGGCTTGTATAATTTCTCCTGAGCCTGGATGTCTCCTCTAAGCCTTTGCAGCGGTATAGGCTTCATCTGTGGGCAACGGGGAGCCTTAACACTATGCTGCGGGGAGAGAATATTAACTCCACGGAACGCACGACCCTTTTCTACGCTCCGTAGTACTTTGCCCAACTTCTCAGGTACCTGAATAATTTCTAAAGGCTTTTTCTTGGCCTCTAAATCTCCCTTGAAATTTTCAAAGGCTTGAAAACCACGAGAAGCAATATTTTTCGTTAGAGTATCTTTATAGGATACTTTTAACGAATTCTTACTTTCGTGGGTGTTCGGCTGGAGTTTCTCGGTCGGTGCAGAGTCTTTTTTCGCGGAGCCTCCATTCGCCTCGGCGATTTCCCCTGGTGCCGGCCGGTCGTGACGTTTTAGATTCGCGCCATCATTTTCTCCTTTTTTCACCCGCTCCGAAGTCGCCACGTCGTCGCCTTTTTCTGCTTTCCGGACCTTTACGCGATCGCCAGGTCGATCCGCGGCTACTGGCGACTGCCGTTTTTTTACTTCGGGGGTGCTCCACTGTTACCGCGTCGGAGTGTTGCACGTGCTTTCTTCATTTTGTAGCACGACAAAATCTGATGCCCTGCTGCGCCGCAAAATTCGCATTTCGCCGGCTGCTGCTTCGCGTCGTATTTGTCGATATCCATCGGTTCGGCGAACGTGGGGGGTGCCGATCGCTCCGTGCCGAATGTACGGTTCGGCGCGAAACGTCGTGTTTCGGGTTGACCTCGAGTCAGCGCGTCGTATCGTTCGGCAGCACGCACGATGTTCCTGTAGCTGTTATAATTCGCCGCAATCACATGCCGCCGAATCTCCAATTTTAACCCTTCTGTGTACGCCTGGATTTTTTCGCCTTCGGTCAGGTCGACGATGCGGTTGAACAGAAGCTCCATCTGCTGCGTGTATTGTGCTACACTACTGTACTGTTTGTGTCGGTGTATCGGCTGCCGCCATGTAGGTTGTATTAATTGGTTCAAAACGCTCGATTAAATCTGCCCGAAACTGCGCCCACGATTTCTCCCCGCGGGCCACGTCAGTGTTGTAGATCCACTCGAGTGCCGGTCCACGTAACAGTGTCGCTGCGAGCCGAATTCTTGCTGCGTCATATGTCGGGGTCGAACAGCCAATGGCCTCGAAGTAAATTTCGAGGGTGGCCACGAACCGCCGGGCGTCGGATCCCTTTGCGCTTGGATCGAACGCCTGAGGGAGCCTCGGTCGTGCTGCTTCGAGGTTCGGCGACAGTGGTGCCATCGGTCCGTGAAATGTCGGTGTCGCCACTGCTGCTGGTGTTGTCGCTGCTGCATTCGCTGCGGTCGCTGCTGCTGCGGTGGCGATTTGGTCCCGATTGGTGTGTCAGAAGGGCCTCGAGTCGATGAAGCGTCGCCTGCGTCTGCTCCATGTCGGTGCGGAGGCTCGCGATGTCGCTCGTGGTCGCGTAGTTGTCGCCTTGGCCCTCCATGCCTGACATTAGCGCGTCCGAAAAACCGAATCGAGGGGGAGCGAAAAACACGGAACCGGTTTTACGTACCCGAAATCGATGTTTAACTGCGTCGCCCCCGCGGTTTTTGAAGACTGGGTTTTAGCGGTCGAAAAAACTTCGCGTGTAAACGGGCTCTGATTACCAAGTGTGAGGATCTTAGGATCGAGCTCAGAAAAGAGAGTTTGAATTGAATGATCACCTGGGTACAACACGAGGCTATATATAGGCTTGACACAAGGCAGGTAACCCAGGTGTTACGCGAATGTTCCGAGGGTCGCGAAGCGTCCCGAACAGAACCTTCCCGAACTTGGTAGAAAGCAATTCGGTGGCAACCGAATAGCTTGAGTTCGGTACACGTAACCTGGTTCGGTGCCTATAACTATAATAACTATAGTAAAGCAACGAACCTAGGAAATCAAGCAATTCATGCATGCAGAAAATAAACCTAAGCTAGGAATAGCGTAAGGAAATAAAAGCAAGCATGCATGGCTGGCATAAGCCGTCGTACTCTCACAATCTGCAAGCCAAGGTAGCTGCGCAGCTCACCCAGGTCTGTGCACGTGTGTCTCTTCTGCAGCTCCGACTTTACCAGGGCGAGAGCCTCAGTGTCAGCAGTGGCAAAGACCAAGTCATCGACGTACACGAGGATGTAGAACGGCGGCAGTGAAGTGTCAGTGCGCAGAAACAGTGACGGGTCAGCTGTCGAAGGAGCAAACCCAAGAGCCGTAAGTGTAGTCCTCAGTGTGTCGTGCCACTCACGAGGTGCCTGGCGGAGACCGTAGACTGGCCGCCGGAGGCTCCACTGGGTACCAGGAGGAAACGATCCAGTGAAGCCAGGTGGGCGGCGCAGCCAGATCTCCTCGTGCAGGCTGCCCTGTAAGAAGGCTGTGCTGAAGTCCAGCGAGTGAAGCTCGTAGTCACGCTGAGCAGCAATGTGCAGCAGCACCCGAAGAGTGGTCATCTTCGGGGTGGGAGAGAAGGTCTGGAAGAAGTCAACTCCCTCTCGCTGACTGAAGCCTCTAGCCACGTAACGAGCCTTGAAATCCACATGCCATCGACGTTTTTCGCCCCAGGAGGGGGAACCTCGTCGACGTAAGTGCCTGTGGACTTCCAGGATGCCATCTTTGCGTCCATAGCTGTCTGCCACTGAGAGGAGTACTCACCCGCGATCGCCTCAGCGTAAGAGCGTGGGGTAGGGATGTCTGGTGCATCCGGGTCTCCCTCAGGGGCAAGCAGCATGGCCACGAGATGAGGCGCAGCGGCCGCAAGACACTCAAGGTCCTCCTGTCTGTCCTCAAGGACGTCCGTGCCAAGAGCACACTCACCCCCGACGGACGGAGGACAGACAGACTCAGACTCAGCAACAAGACTGGCGGCGTAGTCAAGACGACAGGCAGCAGCAAAGTCAACAAGCTCAGCGACCAAGGCAGACGCAGCAGCAGACTCAAACGACGGGTCAGTGACAACAGTGGCTAACAGACGCGTGACAGTAGGGTGTGCAGCACGAAACCGGTCAGACTCAGGGTCCGGAACGTCAGGCAGAGAGGACGCAGGAGGAGACGGCAGAGGAACAGGCTGCGGAGCAGAGGAAGGACGACGGACTACGAGGTGTGCGCTGGGGACAGCCGGCTGACGCGAACGAGGAACGCGACAACCTGTACGACCAGAACGAGCAGGCGAGACAGGACGCGACGCAGGCTCACGACGCTCAGCAAGACCCCCTGTCTGCTCAGTGTAAGGAGAAGGAGCAGGCAGCGGTGAGCCAGGCAGTAACGGAAGACCAGTAGAAGACGGGAGACTAAGAACCTGGCGAAGCACAGAGTCAGGCGGTGGCGGAGACGACGGAGACGGCGGAGCGAAGAACAGTCGCATCTGTGCAGTGCCACCAGCACCTGCAGCCCCAGCACCTCCAGCAGCTCCAGCACCCCCAGCGTCAGCACCTCTAGGACCAGCTCCACCAGCAGTAGCACCCCCAGAACCGGCACCTCCAGTCCCAGGGTCTCCAACCTCAGTGTCTCCAGCAGCAGCACCCCCAGAACCGGCACCTCCAGTCCCAGGGTCTCCAGCCTCAGCGTCTCCAGCAGCAGCACCCCCAGACGCAGCACCTCCAGCCCCAGCAGCTCCAGTACCTCCAGTACGAGCACCTCTGTAACCAACGACTCAAGCACCTCCAGTAGACAAAGTACCAGCACCACTCCTAGCTCCAGCGACGTCAGCAGAAGCACCTCCAGCGGCAGAGCCCCGAGCTCCAGTAGTGTGACCCTGACAGCGACCGTACCCACTCGCGCAGCTGCTGTGAGGTGAGAGGCACACGCGGACGAAGGCGGCCACTCCAAGGAGACCGCGCACTAGAAGTCGCAGTACCCTCAGGCGCCGCACCCCCAGACTCAGCACCCCCAGGCTCAGCACCCCCAGACGCAGCACCCCCAGGCGCAGCACCCCCAGGCTCAGCACCCCCAGGCGCAGCACCCCCAGGCGCAGTACCTCCAGTCTCCTCACGCTCAGGCTCAGCACCCCCAGGCTCAGCACCCTCAGGCTCCTCACGCTCAGGCTCAGCACCGTCAGACTCTGCACCCCCAGGCTCAGCACATCTAGGCTCCTCACGCTCAGGTACAGCACCCCCAGACTCTGCACCCCCAGGCTCAGCACCCCCAGGCTCCTCTCGCTCAGGCTCCGTACCCCCAGGCTCAGCACCCCCAGAGACAACACCCTGAGCAAGACCACCTCCAGCAGAACCTGAGTCACCAGTGACCTCAACAGGCGCAGGCACAGGAGGGTCTACCTGAGAAACACCTGAAGGAGCAGGACCTGGCGCGGGGAGGGGGTCTACCTGGGAAGGACCTGGAGCGAGAAAGAGTGGTGGGGGGGGGCGAGGAGCAGTGCGGTAGGGAAAGAGATGGTAAAAGGGGACTGACTCGTCAAACGTGACGTCCTGAGACGCAAAGACACGGCGCGAGGTGGGGTCGTAAAACTGCCAGCCAGGCGCGTCAGGAGGAAAACCAAGGAAGACGCAGGGAATGGCGCGGGCAGAGAGCTTGTCCGCGGTGAGATCGCGGACAAAGGCACAAGCACCCCAGACCCGGAAACGCGACGCATCGCCAACCTCCCCCGTCCACAGCAGTGTGGGCGAGGTCTCCGGCAAGGAGACACGGGGCCAGAGGTTGAGCTGATGCGCGGCGTACTGGACCGCAAACGGCCACAGAAAATGGGGAGCCGCCGCATGGATCATGGAGGTACGAGCAACCTCCACGACTAGGACAATGTGGCGCTCAGCAACCCCATTCTGCTGCGGAGAGGCCAGAAGCGTGAACGACTGGCGGATGTCGTGCTCCTCACAGAAGGCTCGCAAGAGGTCGGAGGTGAACTCACCACCTCTGTCAGAGTGCAGAAGCAGGACAGGAAAGTCCAACCCGAACCGCTCGCGGAGCTGGAGACGAACAGCGCGGATCCAAGGGATCAGAACATCAGGGACGTCCCCCTCGCGCTGCAGGGGGAAGACCGTGGTGTAACGCGTGCGGTCGTCAACAACCAGTTGGGAGTACCGCTCGCGGCCCTACCCCTGGACGCGGGCTAGGCCCCACACGTCCAAATGGAGAGTCTGCAGCGGAGCCTCTGTGGGAGGGAACGAGGAGGAGTGAGGAGCGGCACGCTGCCGCCCCTCGACGCAAGGAATGTAGGGCGGCGCAGGCGAGGGAGGGAGGGCAGGCAGACATCTGGGAAGACCAGAGACCAATGAGCGAGAGTGCATGCCACGAAGGCGAGGCAGGGAGGGGTGACCAAGGCGGTGGTGCCACAGGAGAGTGTCGTGCGACAGGCGGCGACACTCACACTGGGTAGCTACCTGAGCAGACGCGTACAGCTGTGGAGACAAAGGGGTGTAGCAGTGGTGAGGGTGTACAGACTGGACCCAGGCTCACGAGTGAACGTGGCCAGGTGGCGGCCAGTCTTGGAGCACGTGAGGATCGCCACACGCTGTCCTCCAGGAGTCCAGGTGTCAACCCAGTGATCCTGAAGGACGGCGTTGCTCACAAGGTATGTGGAGACCTGACAGCTCACCGGACGGGACCGCCGGGCAAAGAAGCACAGTCGTGGCTCGTGCAAGCACTAAGCCCCCAGAGGGGTCAGCCAGTGAGACAGGGACAGGTGCAGGGAGGGGAGTGACGGTGGTGCTATCGCGAAAGAAACAGCGGGAAGCACCTAAGTCAAGTGTAAACGTATGCAAGGCCTGAGCCGACGCAGTACCAGGGGGAGCAGACTCACAAGCACCAAGGGCTGCAGCCTCTATACCTGGATCAGGCGGCATACACAAGTAGCAGTCACCCTCAGCACTAACAGTCAATGCATACATGGCAGCAAGAATAGCATCATAGTCAAGATCAAAGATAGGAACACCACGCCTAAGCAGGTCTGCCCAGTTGGGGAACTCAGTAGCCTCAGGAAACTTGACGCGCCAGGCGTCGCTAAGCCGAGCAAAGCAGCGATACTCAGTGTGAAGACCATTGCATGGGCGACCAGCGCGGGGACCTGCGCGAATGATATAGGGGCAGTGACCAGGACCCCCAGACGCCCCACGCCCGGCATACCAGTCATGGAGCTGCTGAGACGTGGGGGCCTAGCGCTGTCGCTGCTGCTGCTGCTGCTGCTGCTGCGGCTGCTGCTGCTGCTGCTGCTGCTGCTGCTGTCCCTGCCCACCACTGCTGCCACCACCACTGGCTCCTCCCCCACTACCGCCGCTGCCACCGCCACTGCTCCCGGTACCACCGCCGCCCCCAGCACCACCGCCACCTCCGCGACCACCCCCACCTCCTCCACCTCCCCCGCCAGCACCACCACCGCCCCCTCCACCGCCACCTCCACCTCCCTGCCCCTGGCGCTGCGGCGCTTCCCACTAGGAGCGGAAGCAGCCCCGACCTCCTCAGCACCAAGGAAGTCGACAGCAGCAGCAGCAGAGGCGTAGGAGGGGGCAAGGGGGGAGGGGGAGCACCCCTCAAAGAGGGGAGTGCGAGGAGTGCCACGAGCCGCACCTACAGCAAGGATGCTCTTCTCAGCTGCTAGGAGGTGCTTCTCGAAGTCGTCGACGGTGAGAGCGGTAGGGTCTAGAGCGAGAAAGTGGTCCCTGACCGAGCGAAGGGTGTCAGGGAGGCGGGTGACGAGGAAGTAGAGCGTAAAGTACATCGGAGGGGTGTTCTTGGCGAGGAACTTGTCTGTAAGGGCGGAACGAAAGCGAGTGTCACTAGCGCGCAGGTGAGAGATGAGGTCCTCAGCAGTGTGAAACGAGGACAGGTCGGGGAACAGGTAGGGTAGCATGAGACGACCTAGGGCTGCAGTGGCCGGGGAGGAGTAGCGCGCAACTACAGCGTCATACAGTGCCTTAGCAGTCTTGTGCTGGCTAAAATGCGCGCGCTCAGTGATCGGCAGATGATTGCGAATAGCGAGGCGCGCAGCAGCATCGCGAGTCTGCCACTGTGAGCGGTCGAGAGCAGGAGCATCGTCAGCAGGAGCAACGGCAGTGCCAGACGTGTGATCGAACAGTGAAACGCCATCTTTGGCATCAGTCATAAGAAACAGTTGGAGGTCGTCGAGCCACGTGGTGAACTCTTTCGGCCGACTGTCAGGCTCAAACGCGAGAACATTAAGCGTCGACATTATCGCAGTGCAAGCAAATGCAGCAGGCAAAGGCAGTAGGCGAAGATTGCAGGCAGAGGCAGCAGACACAGGCAGCAGGCAAAGGCAGCAGGTGCAGGCAGCATGCAAAGGCGGTGCGCAGGCTGCGGAGGCGCGGCGCGAGCAGGTAGGGCGGTGCGCGGGGCTACGGCGGGCCGCGCCCGGGTTGTGCGAGCTCGGCGCGGGCTGCGCGGGCGGCGCGCGGGGCAGCTGCGGGCCGCGTGCGGGCTATGCGGGCTCGGCGCGGGCTGCACGGACGGTGCGCAGGGCAGTCGCGGGCCGCGTGCGGGCTGCGCGGGCTCGGCGCGGGCTGCACGGACGGCGGTGCTCGGGGCAACAGCGAGCCGCGCGCGGGCTGCCGAGGCGCGACGCGAGCAGCAAAGGCGACGCGCGGGGCAAAAGCAGGCAGCGCGCGTGGGGCTTAGGTCTGTGCGTGAAGCAGCAGCAGACAGCTCAGACAGACGGCGCGCGCAGCGCAGCACGTCACAGGCACAGTCACAGTCACAGTCGTGGGGTAGCGGTAGGTGGGCCCGAAAAAAAAAAAAGACGGTCCTACGGACCTACTGCTCTGAAACCATGTTAGAAACTAGAGACATGAATGAAATTACTAGATCAGGGTTTGTTACAAATATGAAACCCTAATGGGGTTGTACCCCATATTGGCTACCCCACTACAGCCTAGACATATATAGCATATATATTATTTGACACACGCCGCCTGCAGCTTCTTGACAATCCCTCCCACCTCCGGACACATCATCAGGCAGTGGTCAACTGTCTCATCTGCTCCGCTATGTGGGCAGCACGCCAGGTCACCCAGGAAGGGAAGTCTGGCCCCCACCTGCAGGTTTTTGCTGTGGAGGTGAAGGAGCACCTCTCTCGCCCTGGAAGGGACCACCATCGAGTCTCGCGTAGTGATGGCTTTCACCCAATTGACTGCCCCTCCATACTCCTCTTCCCAGCAAACCTGCTGCTTCGAAATCTCGGTTGGCACACCAATCACTTTCCTTAGGGTTTCCAAAGACAGCAGCTACCCTCCTTTGCAGAGCGCTGACTCTTGCAGCCTCGTAAGGTGATTTCAGAGCGGGCCAGGACATTCCCGTCCGCCTCTTTGACCAGCATGACCCTTGCCGCGCTGGAACCGAAACCGAAATTGAAACAGGAATTTCTGGGGCATGTCATTTCGGGCGAAGTTACTAAATTGACCCTCCCAAAGTGGACGTCATCGCTAAGTAGAAGCCGCCGACCAACATCCGTGAATCACAAAGCTTCTTGGGTTTCGTTAACTACGTTCGCCATTTTGTAGGTAACATGGCAGGGAATTCCAAGCCACTAACCGACCTACTGGACAAGGACACCTATTCCCTCTAGGGGGTGATAGAGCAGTCTGCCTTCGACAATCTAACAAAAAAAATCGTGTTCACCTCCGGTACTTCGCCTCGTCGACCCATCTTGACCGTTCGAAGGCATCACGGACGCTAGTGATTTCGCCGTTGGCGCCATCCTTCTACAGGATTTCGGGAAAGGATTTCGGGTATAAGATCGACATGTTTTTCAAGATTCATTACCGACAGGCTACTACGAAACACAGCAAAATTTACCTAAAAGCTGGTATGAACCAAATTTGGGTTCCCGCATACCAGCCCTTATGGGAGTTGCTGATGCAGGAGGTTCACGACTCCAACCATTCCGAGCACGGAATTGAAAAAACACTCAAGCTGCTTGAGCGGAACTACCATTTGTCCGACATGTTTATGGACGGTCAGCGCTACGTAACAACATGCCCGACCTGCCAAGCCATGAAGTCGTCGCGACAACGGCCAGCCGGGTTACTGCAGCCCCTCGAGCCACCAGAACGACCATGGCAACACGTCACAATTGACTTCGTTACAGGGCTCCCATCCGGCGCAAGTGGCAACGACTTAGAGTTGGTCGTCGTTGATCGATAAAAAATGGCGCATTTCGCACCAGCCGTACGAAGATAACTGCCGAAGACAGAGCGAAGCTGTTCATCTCCACCATCGTACGCCTACACGAATTACCTGCGGCGATCATCAATGATCGAGACCCGAAACTCACGTCGAAGTTCTGGCAGGAGACATGGGCACAGTACGACACACGCCTGCAGTCTTCGACGTCATACCACCCGCAAACTGACGGCAAGACAAAAAAAAAAAAAAAAAGAAGAAACCAGACCATGGAGCACCAACTGCCCCGACCTGACCAAGTGGGAGGATTCGCTCCTGAATGCTGGAGTTTGCATATAACAACGCACCTTCAGCACCGACTAAGCAATCACTGTTATACCTAACTTACGGGATAGACCCCGTGGTGCCCTCCTCATTCACACTTGACAAACCGGTACCACGATCGCAACAGTTCGTTACAGAACTTCAGACTGCCCGCAAAAAAGCAGCAGATTTTATCCGCAAAGCTAACACCGCTGCTAGTTGCAACACAGACAAACACCGACGGGATTTACCCTTTTTCACATCCTAGACACAAAAAATTGCGGCTGCCCCAGCTCGCGAAACTTCGACCTCGATACGTCGGACCATTTCACGGCAAAGCTACTGCTGACCCACGTTTGGTTTATACATGACGCATTCCACGTCAGTCTGCTGCGTCGTTATGAGCCGCCTATGTCGCCTACTATCGCATGGCCCATCATCGCGCCAACAACCCGACCTTCTGCAGAACCCAAGCTCGAGTCATGGAAGATCTTGAACCATCGCATAGATCTAACGGCTGCCGGACGCAACGTTATCTTCCTGCTTCGCTTGAAATATCACACGAGAGAGGACAACATATATGTTGTCGCTGACTCGCTACACGGACATCCAGTTGTTGATGCTTACTTGGGTCGGCGGGGAGTTCCAGATATACACCACCTTTTTAAAAGGGGGAGGGGAGCGAGGGGGGGGGGGGGGGGGGGGGGGGTAGTGTAAGGAATTTTTTTGTTTTGTTTTGTTTTGTTTTGTTTTGTTTTTTTTTTTTTTTGTGATTCCTTACTGGGTCACACAGTACGCGTACAACTCCGGTTTTCAAGAAACAGGCTCCGTCCGATGACCTCGCCCTCTGAACCACCATTATCGCCATAAGGTTTTCCAACCCCTAACCTGCACCCAACCACCTCGCAACTCCGTGAACCCGGCCTAGCTAGCATTGCTACATTAGTGCTAGGCCTCATTATCAGTTTAGTAGTTGTAATAAATTCCACGATATTGCATTCTCTGCACTTTCTTCTTTTACAACTCATTACAAACAGTTAGTATTTGGTGTGAATCTATTAGCGGGGACAGCTATTAGTGACCAGCCGCATTTTTCCCACGTACTTGCCCTTCTCACATCGCCGAATGCGCCGGGCTGCGGTTCTGACATGTGTATCGAACCAATCGGTGACGAGGAAACTGGCTAGATTCCATCTGGCACGTCACCAATATTCCTCCAATTTGGCAAGATTCCATTTTAAAATATTCCTTCATGTCGAGTCGCAGGTTAAACTGTAGAAATTGTCGGTGACCGTTACCTTCCACGAATTGGCGACAGACCTCGTTCGAATTCGTGCAAGCTTCTGTAACGAACCAATGTTGTAGAATCGACGACTTGCTGGCGATGCCATTCTTGTCCTATTGGATCCGTGACCCTGTTTGTTGCCACTTTAGGGTAACCACTGAAAGATTCCTTCATTTCGCAGGTGCAGTGTCACCTGATCCGAGTGAGTCCAGACAGCATTCATCCTCGTACGCCACGGCCCGCACCCCCGAAGCGCGCATGCATCGGTGAAGCATAAATCAATCCTCCTCTTCGCAGTATTCATTCGATTCCTTCTCACCACCCGAGGAGCTCCGATCAAACCCAGAATCCTCCTTGCTAGTTTCTCCTAGGCACCATGGCCCGCTCCCTTCCCACCCTCGCGGTTGCTCTCCTGATCATGTCTTTCTCGTCGCATGCTCTCGCGGGCTTCATGGGCGGAGCATCAACCTTCGCAACTGTAAGCCTTCTTCAAACCGGCCCTTTCCCCCTCACATTGCACATCGCCACGCTCAGCCATCATCGATTCCGTCTCGTGAGTGCATACCGGCGAATGCGGCACCGGCTTACATCTTCAGCTGACCCAATTTTTGTTTTCGTTCTCCCTCTACTTCCGTACAGGCCGGCAAGGGACTGGTCGATAAGTATAACAAAGGCAAGAAACCCGCCCAGCAAGTCGTACCGTACGATTCGGTGGGATCTGGCGCCGGAATCACCGGCTTCAACGGCGGCACCTACCAGATTGCTGTCTCCGACGACCCCATGACCTCCACGCAGGAGGCTAGCGCTCCCGCCAAGATCACCGTTCCCCTCTGCGTCTCCACCTTCAGCTTCTTCGTGAACGGCGCCCCGGGCGTCGTGCTGACGGCGGCGCAGACGTATTCCATGTACAAGGGTGACATCACTGCCTGGTCGTCCATTCCCGCCGCCAAGGGCAAGGTCGCGGGTGCCATCACCCGCGTGGCGCGCAGCGACAAGTCTGGATCCACGGCGATCGTGAAGACGATGTGGAGCAAGGCTTTGGGCGCCACGTACACCGAGAACACGGACGGCACTGCCATGACCTATGGCGGCCTCACCAAGGTGGACGGCACGTCGGGCATGTGCACTGCGATCGCCACCACCAAGGGCGCCATTGGCTACGCGTTCACCGGCGCGTGTGCCGCGCGTTTCGTCGTCTCTCTGAAGAACGCTAACGGTGTGGCTGTGAAGCCCCCTGCTTGGAACCCCGCCCTCGCCATCCCCGCCACCCCTCCCGCCGCACCCGACGCGTCGTGGGCCAGTGTTGACTTCGTGTGGAAGGCCGGAGCTAAGACCCCTCCCATGGTGTCCATGGAGTTTGCCTTCATCAGGAAGGTGCCCACCAACGCGGTCGCGAAGACGTTCATGCTGTATATGATTAGTTCTCTTGCCAAGGGTGGCTATGGGTTCAACCCGACTCCTAAGGCTTGGATCACTCCGTCCTTCAACATGGTGAAGGCTATTAAGTAAGGGGATGGGTCTTGGTGTTGTCTAGTTGGAGCATTGTCGAGCATACTTTGCCAGCGGTTTACTTCGATGCGTCATGTGATTCCTTGGTTTAACGTTGCAATGTTATGCGCTTGTGAAAGATTTGGAAGTATATTAAACCTGAAATTTTGGTCGCATAGACGTTTATGCGGGTCAATGGCGGGTAAAAGCTACGTGAGGTTGTGAAAGCCACGCCTAAACGTAAGTACCGGTAGTGTTCGTCGTACTGTACCGTGGGAAGATAGAGTGTGTTTGTAGAGAGCTCGTACTGAACCACTTGCACTGAGGTGTACAGCGTGGCATGCCTCATGGCTGCTGCCGCCACCCGCACCTGCTGCTCGTGTCTGGAGGGGCGGGATGGCATTAGACATGCACACAGGGATGATATTCCACACGAGAAGATACGGTACAGAGATGACCTTTGAGGCGCCCCAAAACTTGCACTGAGGGGTTCAGTGTGGGATAAGTTATGGCCGCTGCTTCTGCCCACCTGGTGCTCGTGCCTGGTGGGCGGATGGCGTGGGACACACACAGGGATAAGCCATGTGATGTGAGAGAACAACTGAGAGTCAGGGCCCGTGCTAGGTTTTGGGGCATCCTGAGGCCTCAGTGTCAGAGGTCCACTGGGGATCCCCGATGATCCTAGGGAAGGGTTACAGGCACGTCGGCCTGGGGGGTTATGGGCGCACTCACCCGCTATATAAACAAGCCCTTTTATCCCAGTGGTTAGTGACTGGGATTCTGACATGGTATCAGAGCGAAGGTCTCGGGTTCGATTCTTGGTGTGTGCACTTCGGGCATCCCAGTGCGGGGGGTTGTCAGAGGTCCACTGGGGATCCCCGATGATGTTAAAATCTAGCAGCAGGAATGGATGAACTAACAGGATGCAGGAGTACAAGTAGTAAACCCTAACTAGGTTGTACCCCATATGGGCTACCCCACTACAGCCTAGACAATATGCAGCACATATAGTTTGACACACCCCCATAGGCAAAGTGGGGGAGAACAAGGGGTCACACGACCAGTCAAGAGAAGCAAAACAAGCTCAGGGTGGATCACAACGTCACCACGCATTCTGAGCACAAGCAAAGGGCCACTGGGCCAGTTCACATGCAGAGATATATATGCAGCAATAACAGTACAGTGATGGCTACCTAGCAAGAGCCAGCATGCATATATATATATATATATATTGTTAAACTGTATTATGCTTGTAGGCTGTAGTGGGGTAGCCAATATGGGGTACAACCCCAACTAGGGTTTGCTACTTGTACCCAACTGTTTCATTCAATGGACCATTCTTGCCTAGTGATTCTGACATGGTATTCAGAGCAGGAGGTCCCTAGGACCTACCGACCGTTTTTTTTTTTAAGGGCCCACCACCGCTCGCATGCGGTTACCACGCTACCCCGTGCCCTAGCCTCGTAGCGCCCTCGTGCGCCCACGTTAGCGCCCTCGCGCGCCCCTCGTTAGCGCCCTCGCGCGCACCCTCGTTAGCGCCCTCGCGCGCCCCTTCGTTAGCGCCCTCGCGCGCCCCTTCGTTAGCGCCCTCGCGCGCCCCTTTGCTAGCGCCCTCGCGCGCCCCTCACTAGCGCCCTCGCGCGCCCCTCGCCGAGCCGCCCGCTCGCAGCCCGCCCGCCCGCTCGCTGCCCGCTTCGCGGCCCGCTCACTACGCAGCCCGCCCGCCCGCTCGCTGCCCGCTTCGCGGCCCGCCCACTTCGCAGCCCGCCCGCCCGCTCGCTGCCCGCTTCGCGGCCCGCCCGCCTCGCAGCCCGCTCGCCCCGCTGCCCGCTTCGCGGCCCGCCCACTTCGCAGCCCGCCCGCCCGCTGCCTGCCCACTTCGCGGCCCGCCCGCATCGCAGCCCGCTCGCCCCGCTGCCCGCTTCGCAGCCCGCCCGCCCGCCCGCTGCCAGCTTCGCGGCCCGCCCGCCTCGCAGCGTCGCCCGCCCGCCGTGCTGCCCGCTTGCAGCGCCGCCTGCCCGCCGCGCTGCCCGCTTCCCGGCCCGTCCGCCGCGCTGCCCACTCGCAGCGTCGCCCTCCCGTCGCGCTGACCGCTTGCAGCGCCGCCTGCCCGTAGCGCCAGCCTCGCCCGCTGCTCTCTTTTCGTGCACTGTCGCCTTCCCCTGCTGCGGCATCTTGCGTTACTCTGTCACACTGTCGCTATGGCTTCTATCCGCGTGCTGTCGTTCGATGCTGAGGGCCGCCCTGTGCGGTTCACCGCTTGGCTAGATGACCTGCAGCTGTTCCTCCTGAGCGATAGCAAGGAGCATGTGTCGCTCTATGACTACGCGTCTGGTGCTGCGCCTGCCCCTCCTGCCACAGCTGAGCTTAGTGTTCGTTCCCACTGGCAGACTCGTGACGCAGCTGCTCGCCTAGCCATTCGCAGTCACCTGCCGTTAGCTGAGCTAGAGCATTTTGGCGACTGCAAATCCGCTAAGGCCCTGTACGACGCTGTCGTCGCTCGCTACTCCTCGCCTGCCACAGCCGAGCTTAGCCGCCTCATGCTGCCGTACCTGTTCCCTGAGCTGTCCACCTTTGCTACAGTCGCCGATCTTATCACCCACCTTCGCACTAGTGATGCTCGCCTGCGTGCCGCCCTTCCCACCGAGTTCTGCGCTAAGAACCCCCCTCCACTGTACTGGACACTCCACTTTATAGTCACTCGTCTCCCTGACACCCTCCGCTCAGTTCGAGACCACTTCCTTGCTCGCTGTCCCACTGAGCTCACAGTCGCCCTCCTAGAGGAGCAGCTGCTCGCGGCCGAAAAGAGCATTGTAGCTGTCGGTGCTGCTCGTGGCGCTCCTCGCACCCCCATCTTTGAGGGGTGTTCTCCCTCTCCCCTCTTGCGCCCCTCCTACGCTGCTGCTGCTGCTGTTGACTTCCTTGGTGCTGAGTCTGTTGGCGCTGCTTCTGCTCCTGGTGGGAGGCGCCGCACCGGCAAGGGCAAGGGGGGCAAGGGTGGTGGTGGTGGCGCTGGGGGGGGAGGAGGTGGGGGAGGTGGGGGGGGAGGCGGTGCTGGAGGGAGCGGTGGCGGGAGCGCTGGTGGGAGTGGGGTCGGTGGTGGAGACGGGGGCGGCGGAGGAAGCAGTGGCAGTAGTGGCGGCGGCGGCGGTGGCGGCGGTGGCGGTGGTGGCGGTGGTGGCGGTGCCGGTCGGAGCGGTGGTAGTGGTGGCGGTGGAGGTCGGAGTGGAGGCACTGGCTCGGGCCAGAGCTCCCAGCAGCAGCAGCGTCCCCAGACGACCCAGCAGCTTCGTGAGTGGCTTGCTCAGCGTGGGACGTCGGGGGCCAGTGCCCGCTGTTCTTATGTCATTCGCACAGGTGACCGCAAGGGACAGACGTGTGGGAGGTTCCACACCCCGTACCGCTGCTTCTCCCGCCTTGACGACGCTTGGCGTGAGGAGATGGGTGCGGATGTTGAGCGCCCCCGCTGGGCTGAGCTCATGAGGGCTGGTGTTGATGTCTTTGCTCTTGACTATGATGCTATTATTGCTGCCATGTATGCATTGACTGTTAGTGCCGAGGGAGACTGTTACTTGTGTGTGCCGCCTGACCCAGGTATAGAGCCCGCTGCCCTGGGTACTAGTGAGTCTGCTCTCTCTGGTATGGTACCCCCTGTACTTGCTCCCCCCAGTGCTGTCCCGGCTGGTTTCGAGTCTGCTCTCTCAGGTACAGCACCCACACAGACTCCTCTCTCAGGTACCGCACCGGCTGAGGCCTGTCACACCTTCACCCTTGACTCAGGTGCTTCCCGTTGCTTCTTTCGTGACAGTACTGAGCTCACACCGCTTCCTGCACCGGTCCCAGTCTCCTTGGCTGACCCCTCTGGGGGCCCAGTCCTTGCCCAGTCCACCACTGTCCTCCCTTGTCCGGCGGTTCCGTCTGGCTCGTTGTCGGGTTTCCACCTCCCCTCGTTCTCGACGAACCTGGTGAGCAACGCTGTCCTCCAGGATCAGTGGGTTGACACCTTTACCCCTGGCGGACAGCGTGTGGCGATCTGCACGTGCTCCAGGACTGGCCGTCACCTGGCTACGTTCACCCGTCGGCCGGGGTCGAGTCTCTACACACTGACCACTGCGTCTCCCCAGGTAGCTGCTGTCGGTCAGGTGTCTGCGTCAGGTCTGGTGGCCCACGCCTGTGAGTGTCGTTCCCTGTCGCACCAGACTCTTCTCTGGCACCACCGCCTGGGTCACCCCTCCTTGCCACGCCTTCGTGGCATGCACCGTCGCCTCCTTGTGTCCGGTCTTCCCAGGTCCCTCCCTCCCCTCCCTGCCTCGCCTGCGCCGCCTTGCCTTCCTTGCGTCGAGGGGCGGCAGCGCGACGCTCCTCACTCCTCCTCGTTCCCCCCGACAGAGGCTCCTCTGGAGACCCTCCACCTGGACGTGTGGGGCCCAGCCCGCGTTCGTGGTCAGGGCGGTGAGCGGTACTTTCTGCTGGTTGTTGACGACTACTCGCGTTACACCACGGTCTTCCCCTTGCGCACCAAGGGTGAGGTCCCTGCTGTTCTGATCCCTTGGATCCGCACGGTTCGTCTCCAGCTCCGCCGCCGTTTCCGGACGGATCTTCCTGTCCTGCGTCTGCACTCTGACAGAGGTGGTGAGTTTTCCTCCGATCTTCTGAGGACCTTCTGTCAGGCAGAGGGCATCGAGCAGACCTTCACGCTTCCGGACTCCCCACAGCAGAATGGGGTTGCTGAGCGCCGCATTGGCCTGGTCATGGAGATCGCTCGTACCTCCTTGGTCCACGCGGCGGCTCCCCATTTTCTGTGGCCGTTTGCTGTCCGGTACGCCGCGCATCAGCTCAACCTCTGGCCCCGTGTCTCCTTGCCGGAGACCTCGCCCACACTGCGTTGGACGGGGGAGGTTGGCGATGCGTCGCGCTTCCGGGTGTGGGGTGCTCGTGCCCTTGTCCGCGATACGTCCGCGGACAAGCTCTCCTCCCGCACGCTTCCCTGTGTCTTCCTTGGCTTTGTCCCTGACGCGCCTGGCTGGCAGTTTTACCACCCCACCTCGCGCCGGGTCTTCGCCTCTCAGGATGTCACCTTTGACGAGTCGGTCCCTTTTTACCGTCTCTTCCCCTACCGCACTGCCCCCCTCCCTCCCCCGCCGCTTTTCCTTGCTCCTGGTCCCCCTCCGGTAGACCCCCTTCCCCCTCAGGGTCCTGCTCCTTCAGGTGTCTCTCAGGTAGACCCTCCTCCCGTCGCTGAGCCTGTCGAGGTCACAGGTGACTCAGGTGCTGCTGCGGGTGGTGCTGCTGGGAGTGCTGAGCCTGGGGGTGCTGAGCCTGGGGGTGCTGGGCCTGGGGGTGCTGGGGCTGCGGGTGCTGGGACTGAGGGTGCTGGAGCTGAGGGTACGGTGCCTGAGAGTACGGAGCCTGGGGGTGCTGAGCCTGGGGGTGCTGAGCCTGCGGGTGCGGGGCCTGGGAGTGCTGGGACTGCGGGTGCTGGAGCTGAGGGTACTGTGCCTGAGAGTTTGCCGCCTGGGGGTGCTGAGCCTGGGGGTGCTGGGAATGGGGGTGCTGGGGCTGCAGGTGCTGGGACTGAGGGTGCTGGAGCTGAGGGTACTGTGCCTGAGAGTACGGAGCCTGGGGGTGCTGAGCCTGGGGGTGCTGAGCCTGCGGGTGCGGGGCCTGGGAGTGCTGGGACTGCGGGTGCTGGAGCTGAGGGTACTGTGCCTGAGAGTTTGCCGCCTGGGGGTGCTGAGCCTGGGGGTGCTGCGACTGGGGGTGCTGAGCCTGCGGGTACTGAGCCTGCGGGTACTGAGCCTGGGGGTGCTGCTACTGAGCCTACGGAGCCTCGGGTTACTGCGTCTGGGGGTGCTCCGGTTCGGGGTGCTGAGCAGTCTCTCACACCGCAGCAGCTTCGTGACTGGTACGTCCGACGCTTTCGCCGTCCTAGTGGCTCGGCTGGAGTTGGGGGTACTGGAGCTGCTCGTTCTGGGAGCACTGCGACTGGAGCTGCTGGAGCTGGGGACTCTGGCGCTGGCGGTGCTAGCGGAGTTGGAGCTGCCGACTCTGGGGGTGGCGCTGCTGCTGGTGCTGCGGACCCACCTGGTGGAGCTGCTGCTGGAGCTGGGGACCCGGCCGGTGGAGCTGCTGCTGGTGCTGTGGACCCGGACGCTGGAGCTCCTACTGGTACTGCGGACCCGGCCGCTGGAGTCCCTTCTGCTTCTGGAGACGCTGCGCGGCCGCGACCGTACTTCGTACCGCTCCTTCAGCAGGTTCTTGGGCAGGCTCCTCCTCCTTGTCCTCCTCCCTCCGTAGAGTGTCCTCCGCCTGTCCAGCCGCAGTCACAGTTACCGCCTGCCTCGCCTCTCCCTGCTCCCTCTCCTTACGCTGGTCCCACAGGAGGTCTTACAGAGCGTCGTGAGCCTGAGTCTCGTCCTGTGTCGCCTGTTCGTCCTGCTCGCACTGGTAGTCGTGTCCGTCGTGAGCGTCCTCCTCCTGTCCCAGGCACGCACTACATGACTCTGCGTCCCTCTACTGCTCCTCGGCGTGTCCCTCTACCGTCTCCTCCTGCGTCCTCGTTGCCTGCCGTTCCGGACCCTGAGTCTGACCGGTATCGCGCTGAGCACCCTACAGTCACGCGTCTCCTTGCTACTGTTGTCACTGACCCCACCTTTGAGTCCTCGGCTGCGTCTGCTCTGGTCGCTGAGTTGGTTGACTTTGCTGCTGCCTGTCGTCTAGACTACACTGCTAGCCTTGTCGCTGAGTCAGAGTCTGCGTCTGTCTGTCCTCCGTCCGTCGGGGGTGAGTGTGCTCTTGGCACGGACGTCCTTGAGGACAGGCAGGAGGACTTTGACTCTCTTGCGGCTGCTGTACCTCATCTCGTGGCCTGGTTGCTTGCCCCTGAGGGAGACCCGGATGCACTAGACATCCCCACTCCGCGCACTTACGCAGAGGCGATCTCGGGTCCCTACTCCTCTCAGTGGCAGACAGCCATGGACGCAGAGATGGCATCCTGGAAGTCCACAGGCACCTACGTCGACGAGGTTCCCCCTCCTGGGGCGAACATCGTCGATGGCATGTGGATTTTCAGGGTGAAGCGGCCGCCAGGTTCTCCGCCTGTCTTCAAGGCTCGTTACGTTGCTAGAGGCTTCAGTCAGCGTCAGGGGGTCGACTTCTTCCAGACCTTCTCCCCCACCCCGAAGATGACCACTCTTCGGGTTCTGCTACACGTTGCTGCTCAGCGTGACTACGAGCTTCACTCTCTTGACTTCAGCACAGCGTTCCTGCAGGGCAGCCTGCACGAGGAGATCTGGCTGCGCCGCCCACCTGGCTTTACTGGGTCGTTTCCCCCTGGTACTCAGTGGAGTCTCCGCCGGCCAGTCTACGGTCTCCGCCAGGCGCCACGTGAGTGGCACGACACACTGAGGACTACTCTTGCGGCTCTTGGGTTCGCGCCGTCTACTGCTGACCCGTCGCTGTTTCTGCGCACTGACACGTCGCTGCCGCCGTTCTACATCCTCGTGTACGTCGACGACTTGGTCTTTGCTACTGCTGACACTGAGGCACTCGCTCGTGTGAAGTCGGAGCTGCAGAAGAGACACACCTGCACTGACCTGGGTGAACTGCGTAGCTACCTTGGCTTGCAGATCACCCGGGACAGAGCCCGTCGCACCATCACCCTGACTCAGTCACACATGGTGCAGCAGGTCCTTCAGCGCTTCGGCTTCCAGTTCTCCTCACCACAGGCCACACCTCTGGCTACCAGCCACTCACTCTCAGCTCCACCTTCGGACGAGTCCGTAGAGCCGAGTGGCCCGTACCCAGAGCTTGTAGGCTGCCTCATGTACCTGATGACTTGCACGCGACCTGACCTCGCGTACCCTCTTAGCATCCTTGCTCGTTACGTTGCGCCTGGGAGACACAGGCGAGAGCACTGGGAGGCTGCTAAGAGGGTGCTGCGGTACCTGTGCAGTACATCAGGCATGGGGCTGGTGCTTGGAGGACGCGACAGAGTTGTCCTCACTGGTCACTCGGACGCCTCTTGGGTGGACGACCTGGCTACGCAGCGGTCGTCACAGGGTTACACCTTCAGCCTTGGCGCAGGTTCTGTCTCGTGGCGGTCCACCCGCTCTTCCTCTGTTCTCGGCTCTAGTTGTGAGGCTGAGATCTACGCCACAGCCATGGCTGCACAGGAGTTACGCTGGCTCACCTACCTGCTGACTGACTTGGGAGAGCGGCCTAGTTCTCCTCCAGTTCTGTACGGTGACAACAAGGCGGCTCTTGCCTTGTGTCAGGAGCACAGACTGGAGCACAGGACGAAGCACATTGCTCTTCGCTACTTTCTTGCTCGAGAGCTTCAGCAGCGCGGTCAGCTTCGACTTGTGTACGTGGACTCGAAGGCCAACACTGCTGATATCTTCACCAAGGCGCTCCCGCCTAGTGATCATCAGCGGCACTGTACTTCCTTAGGCCTTGTGTCCACGTTTCCTCACTTGCTCACTGCTTGACATTCTTTGTACTTTACTTTATATATATCTTGTTGCTTACTTGCTAGGTTTTTGATCACTGTGTTGCTTGTCTTGTACTATATCTAGCACTGCATGTGAACTGGCCTTGTGGCCTTTACTTGTGCTCGGAGTGTGGTGACGTTGTGATCCACCCTGGGCTTTGTTTTGCTTTGCTGGACTGGTCTTGTGACCCTTTGTTCTCCCCCACTTTGCCTATGGGGGTGTGTTAAACTGTATTATGCTTGTAGGCTGTAGTGGGGTAGCCAATATGGGGTACAACCCCAACTAGGGTTTGCTACTTGTACCCAACTGTTTCATTCAATGGACCATTCTTGCCTAGTGATTCTGACATATATATATATATATATATATATATATATATATGTACAGATCACAGTACAAGCAGAGACTACAGCAAGTGTGGAAACGTAGGCACAAGGCCTAACAGAGTACAAAAGCGCTGATGATCACCAGACGGAAGTGCCTTGGTGAATATGTCAGCAGTGTTGGCCCGAGTGGCCACGTGGCGAAGACGAAGCTGGCCTCGCTGCTGCAACTCTCGAGCCAGGAAGTACCGCAGAGCAATGTGCTTCGTTCTGTGCTCCAGTCTGTGCTCCTCACACAAGGCAATGGCCGCCTTGTTGTCAACGTACAGCACTGGAGGAGAACGAGGCTGCTCTCCCAAGTCAGTCAGCAGGTAGGTGAGCCAGCGTAACTCCTGTGCAGCCATGGCGGTGGCGTAGATCTCAGCCTCACAACTGGAGCCAAGAACTGAAGACGAGCGTGTAGAACGCCACGAAACTGAACCAGAGCCAAGGCTGAAGGTGTAACCCTGTGACGACCGCTGAGTAGCCAGGTCGTCAACCCAAGAAGCGTCTGAGTGCCCAGTGAGGACAACTGGGCTCGTCCCTCCAAGCACTAGCCCCATGCCTGATGTGCTGCACAAGTAACGCAGTACCCTCTTAGCAGCAGCCATGTGCTCAGGTCGGTGCCGACCAGGAGCCACGTAGCGAGCCAGGAGACCAAGAGGGTACGCGAGGTCAGGTCGAGTGCAAGTCATCAGGTACATGAGGCAGCCGACTAGCTCTGGGTAAGGACCACTCGGCTCTACGGACTCGTCCGAAGGTGGAGCTGAGAGCGTGTGACCTGTAGCCAGAGGAGTGGCCTGTGCTGAAGACCAGGTGAAGCCGAAGCGCTGAAGAACCTGCTGCACCATGTGTGACTGAGTCAAGGTGATGGTGCGACGTGCTCTGTCTCGGGTGATCTGCAAGCCAAGGTAGCTGCGCAGCTCACCCAAGTCTGTGCACGTGTGTCTCTTCTGCAGCTCCGACTTCACGTGGGCGAGAGCCTCAGTGTCAGCAGTGGCAAAAACCAAGTCGTCGACATACACGAGGATGTAGAACGGCGGCAGGGAAGTGTCGGTGCGCAGAAACAGCGACGGGTCAGCAGTAGAAGGCGCAAACCCAAGAGCCGCAAGCGTAGTCCTCAGTGTGTCGTGCCACTCACGTGGCGCCTGGCGGAGACCGTAGACCGGCCGCCGGAGGCTCCACTGGGTACCAGGAGGGAACGACCCAGTGAAGCCTGGGGGGCGGCGCAGCCAGATCTCCTCGTGCAGGCTGCCCTGCAGGAAAGCTGTGCTGAAGTCAAGAGAGTGAAGCTCGTAGTCACGGTGAGCAGCAACGTGCAGCAGCACCCGAAGAGTGGTCATCTTCGGAGTGGGGGAGAAGGTCTGGAAGAAGTCAACTCCCTCTCGCTGACTGAAGCCTCGAGCCACGTAACGCGCCTTGAAGACAGGCGGAGAACCCGGCGGCCGCTTCACCCTGAAAATCCACATGCCACTGACGATGTTCGCCCCAGGTGGGGGAACCTCGTCAACGTAGGTGCCTGTGGACTTCCAGGAAGCCATCTCTGCGTCCATGGCTGCCTGCCACTGAGAGGAGTAGGGACCCTCTATCGCCTCTGCGTAAGAGCGCGGAGTCGGGATGTCTGGTGCATCCGGGTCTCCCTCAGGGGCAAGTAGCGAGGACACAAGATGAGGTAAAGCAGCAGCAAGGCACTGGAACTCCTCCTGCCTGTCCTCAAGGACGTCCGTGCTAAGAGCACACTCACCTCCGACGGACGGAGGACAGACAGACTCAGACTCAGTAACAAGACTGGCAGTGAAGTCTAGACGACAGGCAGCAGCAAAGTCAACAAGCTCAGCGACAAGAGCAGACGCAGCAGCAGACTCAAACGACGGGTCAGTGACAACTGTGGCTAGTAGACGCGTGACAGTAGGGTGCTGAGCACGAAACCGGTCAGACGCAGGGTCCGGAACGTCAGGCAAAGAGGACGCAGGAGGAGACGGCAGAGGAACAGGCTGCGGAACAGAGGAAGGACGACGGACTACGAGGTGCGCGCTGGGGACAGCCGGCGGACGCGAACGAGGAACACGAGGACCGGTACGACCAGGACGAGCAGGCGAGACAGGACGCGACGCAGGCTCACGACGCACAGCAGGACTACCAGTCAGCTCAGCGTAAGGAGAAGGAGCAGGCAGCGGCGAGCCAGTCTGTAACGGAAGACCAGTAGACGACGGAAGAGTAAGAACCTGACGAAGAACAGAGGCAGACGGCGGCAGAGACGACGGAGACGGCGGAGCGAAGAACAGTCGTGTCGGCGCAGCTGCACCAGGACCAGCAGCTCCAGCAGCTCCAGTGCCTCCAGCAGCTCCAGTACCTCCAGCAGCTCCAGTACCTCCAGCAGCTCCAGAAGCTCCAGGCCCAGAGCCGACACCTCGAGTCCCAGGGTCTCCAACCTCTGTGTCTCCAGCAGCAGCACCCCCAGAACCAGCACCTCCAGTCCCAGGGTCTCCAACCGCAGGGTCTCCAGCAGTAGCACCCCCAGAACCAGCACCTCCAGCTCCAGGGTCTCCAACCTCAGCGTCTCCAGCAGCAGCACCCCCAGAGCCAGCACCTCCAGTCCCAGGGTCTCCAGCCTCAGTGTCTCCAGCACGAGCCCCTCCAGAACCAGCAACTCCAGCACCTCCAGTAGACAAAGGACCAGCACGACTCCGAGCTCCAGCAGCGCGACGCTGACGGCGACCGTACCAGTCCTGCAGCTGCTGTGGGGTGAGAGGCACACGGGGACGAAGGCGGCCACTCCAAGGAGACCGCGCAACAGCAGACTCAGAACCCTCAGCGCCCGCACCCCCAACGGCTCCAGAACCTCCGGTGTCAGTACCCTCAGCACCAGTACCTCCAGCGACTCCAGAACCTCCAGCGCGAGCACCCTCAACAGCTCCAGGACCTCCAGCTCCAGCGCCACCAGGACTAGGCCCTCCAGCAGCTCCTGAACCTCCAGCGCCAGCACCCTCAGTAGCTCCAGAACCTCCAGCGTCAGTACCGCCAAGCTCAGCACCCCCAGACCCCTCACACGCAGGCTCAGCACCACCAGGCTCTACACCCTCAAGCTCCGCACCCTCAGGCTCAGTACCCCCAGACTCAGCACCCCCAGGCTCCGCACCCCCAGGCTCAGCACCCCGAGCAGGACCACTCGCAGGAGGACCTGAGTCACCAGTGACCTCAACCGGCGCAGTCAAGGGAGGAGGGTCTACCTGAGAAACACCTGAAGGAGCAGGACCGGGAGCGGGGAGGGGGTCTACCTGGGGAGCACCTGGAGCAAGGAAGAGCGGCGGGGGGGGGGAGCGAGGCAGTGCGGTAGGGGAAGAGACGGTAAAAGGGAACCGACTCGTCGAACGTGACGTCCTGAGACGCAAAGACACGGCGCGAGGTGGGGTGGTAAAACTGCCAACCAGGCGCGTCAGGGACAAAGCCAAGGAAGACACAGGGAACAGCGCGGGCGGAGAGCTTGTCCGCGGTGGTATCGCGGACAAAGGCACGAGCACCCCAGACCCGGAAACGCGACGCATCGCCAACCTTCCCCGTCCACAGCAGTGTGGGCGAGGTCTCCGGCAAGGAGACACGGGGCCAGAGGTTGAGCTGATGCGCGGCGTACCGGACCGCAAACGGCCACAGAAAATGGGGGGCAGCCGCATGGATCATGGAGGTACGAGCGACCTCCATGACTAAGCCAATGCGGCGCTCAGCAACCCCATTCTGCTGCGGAGAGGCCGGAAGCGTGAACGACTGGGTGATGCCGTGCTCCGCACAGTAGGCTGCCAAGAGGTCGGAGGAGAACTCACCACCTCTGTCAGAGTGCAGACGCAGGACAAGAAAGTCCGACCGGAACCGCTCGCGGAGCTGGAGACGAACAGCGCGGATCCAGGGGATCAAAACAGCAGGGACGTCCCCCTTGCTCTGCAAGGGGAAGACCGTGGTGTAACGCGTGTAGTCGTCGACGACCAGCAGGAAGTACCGCTCGCGGCCCTGTCCCTGGACGCGGGCTGGGCCCCACACGTCCAGGTGGAGCGTCTGCAGTGGAGCCTCTGTGGGAGGAAACGAGGAGGAGTGAGGAGCGGCGCGCTGCCGCCCCTCGACGCAAGGAATGCAGGGCGGCGCAGGCGAGGGAGGGAGGGCAGGCAGGGACCTGGGAAGACCAGAGACCAGGGAGCGAGAGTGCATGCTACGCAGGCGAGGCAAGGAGGGGTGACCAAGGCGGTGGTGCCACAGGAGAGTGTCGTGCGACAAAGCGCGACACTCGCAGGGGGCCGCCAGCTGACCAGACGCAGACGCAAACGCAGACGCAGCTACCTGAGGGGACTCAGTGGTCAGTGTGTACAGACTCGAGCCAGGTGCACGGGTGAACGTGGCCAAGTGCCGGCCCGTCCTAGCACACGTACAGTGAGTCACTCGCTGACTCGCAGGAGTGAACTGGTCAACCCCCCCATCCTGGAGGTCAGCTCCACTCACCAAGTTCGTAGAGAACGAGGGGAGGTAAAGACCTGACAGCGAGCCGGACGGGACGGCCGGACACGGCAGAACCGTGGAATAGTGGGCAAGGACTGGACCCCCAGAGGGGTCCGCCAGGGAGACCGGGACTGGCCGACGGAGCGGCGTGAGTGCGGTGCAGTCGCGAAAGAAGGAGCGGGAAGCTCCTGAGTCAAGGGTGAAGGTGTGCGAGACCGCAGTGGGCGTAGTACCAGAGAGAGCAGACACAGCAGCACCTGATGCCACGGCCTCACCAGTACCTAGAGCAGTAGACGTACTAGCACCAAGAGCAGCAGCCTCACCAGCACCTAGAGCAGGAGACGCACTAGCACCTAGGGCAGCAGCCTCACCAGGGTCAGGCGGTACGCACAGGCAACAGGCACGGTCAGCACTAGTAGACAATGCATACATGGCAGTGAGAATAGCATCATAGTCAAGCGCAAAGATATCTACCCTCTGTCTATGCAGCTCCAGCCAGGTGGGGAGCTCAGCCTCGTCGCCAAACACTGTGCGCCAGTCGTCGCTCAGACGGGCGAAGCAGCGGGACTGTGTGTGACCAAGCGTCCCACAAGGCTGACCAGTCCTAGCACCTGTGCGAATGACGTACGGGCAGCGGACTGTACGCGTAGACCTGCTACACTGAGCGTACCACTCCTGGAGCTGCCGGGGCGTAAGTGTCTCACGTGGACGTCCCTGCAGCTGCAGCTGGCCACTGCCAGACGCTCCCAACTGACCAGCTCCAGGGCGACAGCTACGACGGCTACCGCGACAACCCCAGCTAGTATACCACTCACTAAGCTGCTGAGGCGTCAGAGGCTCGCGTGAATGTCGCTGGAGCTGCATCTGGCCACCTGCCAGTAGCAGTAGCGCAGGCAAGGCAGGCGCGGCAGGCAGGCAAGCAAGCAGGCAGGCAGGCAGGCAGGCAGGCCGGCAGGTAGGCAGGCAGCCAGGCAGGCAGGCAGGCAGGCAGACAGGCAGGCAGGTAGGCAGGCAGGCAGGCAGGCAAGTAGACACGCAGGCAGACAGGCAGGCAGGCAGGCAGGCCGGCAGGCAGGCAGGCAGCCAGGCCGGCAGGCAGGCAGGCAGACAGGCAGGCAGGCAGGCAGGCAGGCAGGCGCTCACCAAAGGCTGGGAGAGCAGGGCCGGCGCTCGAGTAGGCGCACGACAGCGGCGACGTCGGGGCCGCAAAACCGGCTGCAGAGCAGGGCCGAAACAGCTGGAGGGCGGGGCCGCGTCAGCGGCAGTAGCAGGGTGGGGCCGCGTCAGCGGCAGGTCGGGGTCGTGGCAGCTGCAGGGCGGGGCCGCATCAGCGGCAGGTCGGGGCCATGGCAGCTGCTGGGCGGGGCCGCATCAGCGGCAGGTCGGGGCCGAGGCAAAGGGCCGCGCGCGGCCGCGCTAGGGAGTAGCGGGCCGCGCGCGGCTCGGCGCGGGCTGTTGCGGGCCGCGCGCGGGCCGTGCGAGGCAGGAGCAGGCCTCGCGCGGCTCGGCACGAGCTGCTGCGGGCCGCGCGCGGGCTGCGCGAGGCCGTAGCAGGCCGCGCGCGGCTCGACGCGGGCTGCGCGGGCTCGGCGCGGGCTGCGCGCGGTTGCAGCGGGCTGTGCGCGGTTGCAGCGGGCTGCGCGCGGTTGCAGCGGGCTGTGCGCGGCTCGGTGCAGGCTGCGCGCGGCTGCAGCGGGCTGCGCGCGGCTCGGTGCGGGCTGCGCGTGGCTGCAGCGGGCTGCGCGCGACTCGGGGCGGGCTGCGCGATCTCGGTGCGGGCAGCGCGCGGTAGCAGCGTGTGTGCGGGCCCGACAGGCGTGTAGAGGCGGCGCGCGGGCCTTACGGGCCTCTAGGGGCAGCGCGCAGGCAAGGCAAGGCAAGGCAAGGCATACAAGGCAAGGCAAGGCTACGTGGGGTAGCGCGGTAACCGCAGCGGTAGGTGGGCCCGAAAAAAAAAACGGTCCTACGGACCTTAGTGCTCTGAAACCATGTTAGAATCTAGCAGCAGGAATGGATGAACTAACAGGATGCAGGAGTACAAGTAGTAAACCCTTACTAGGTTGTACCCCATATGGGCTACCCCACTACAGCCTAGACAATATGCAGCACATATAGTTTGACAGATGATCCTAGGGAAGGGTTACAGGCACGTCGGCCTGGGGGGTTATGGGCGCACTCACCCGCTATATAAACAAGCCCTTTTATCCCAGTGGTTAGTGACTGGGATTCTGACACTCAGGGCAACTTTCCAGAATCTGAAAAAAAGCCCTGATTTGTCAGGGCAAATTTTCAAAGGCTTCCTGTAGTTTCAGGGCTTTTGCAGAAATTTATCCTAACCTGTCAGGGCTAAAAAACGAGTGTTCAGGGTTCTGTTTTTAGCACTTGTAGTGGGACCAGCATTAGCAAGCTTGTAGTCTTACTCCCTAGCAAGCATGGCACAAGGCGAGACAGGGGTGTTGCCTTGCCTAACCTGTTTCCGAATCTGATGGGTTTGGCTTGGCTGGTGCGACGCGGAGATTCGGAACGGAACTGCGGAAGAAATCGTGCAAAGGCGAGAAAATTCTCGGGGAAACCAAACCGCGGGGCAGAATTTCCCGGGGGAAAAAATTCCTCGGGAACGGGAAACCTTCTCCCCCCCATCCCCCCCTCCCCCCCCCCCCCCCCCCCCCCCCCCCCCCCCCCCCCCCCCCCCCCCCCCCCCCTTTAAAAAACGCGTCAGGGCAAGCCTCGACATTCATCCTGACGATCAGGCCCTCAGATTGGTTTGAGAGTATGCTGATGGTGTCAAACTGTATGTGCAGCATATTGTCTAGGCTGTAGTGGGGTAGCCCATATGGGGTACAACCAAATTAGGGTTAACTACTTGTACTCCTGCATCCTGCTAGTTCATTCATTCCTGCTGCTAGATTCTAACATGGTTTCAGAGCACTAAGGTCCGTAGGACCGTTTTTTTTTCGGGCCCACCTACCGCTGCGGTTACCGCGCTACCCCACGTACCTGCCTGCCTTGCCTTGCCTTGTGACGTGCTGCACAAGCGCTGCCTCCTGCTGCCCTAGGCCAGCGCGCTGCCCCTAGAGGCCCGTAAGGCCCGCGCGCCGCCTCTACACGCCCGTCAGGCCCGCAAACAGCCCGCTGCTGCCGCGCGCTGCCCGCACCGAGACCGCGCAGCCCGCACCGAGTCGCGCGCAGCCCGCTGCAGCCGCGCGCAGCCCGCACCGAGCCGCGCGCAGCCCGCTGCAGCCGCGCGCAGCCCGCACCGACCCGCGCGCAGCCCGCTGCAGCCGCGCGCAGCCCGCACCGAGCCGCGCGCAGCTCGCAGCTGCCGCGCGCAGCCCGCGCCGAGCCCACGCAGCCCGCGTCGAGCCGCGCGCGGCCTGCTACGGCCTCGCGAGGCCCGCGCGCGGCCCGCAGCAGCCCGCGCCGAGCCGCGCGCGGCCTGCTACTGCCTCGCACGGCCCGCGCGCGGCCCGCAACAGCCCGCGCCGAGCCGCGCGCGGCCCGCTACTGCCTAGCGCGGCCGCGCGCGGCCTGCAGCAGCTCCGCGCGCTGTCCGCGCAGCCCGCGCCGAGCCGCGCGCGGCCCTCTGCCTCGGCCCCGACCTGCCGCTGATGCGGCCCCGCCCTGCAGCTGCCACGGCCCCGACCTGCCGCTGATGCGGCCCCCCCCCCCCCCCCCCCCCCCCGCAGCTGCCACGGCCCCGACCTGCCGCTGATGCGGCCCCGCCCTGCAGCTGCCACGACCCCGACCTGCCGCTGACGCGGCCCCACCCTGCTACTGCCGCTGAAGCGGCCCCGCCCTGCAGCTGCTTCGGCCCTGCTCTGCAGCCGGTGTTGCGGCCCCGACGTCGCCGCTGTCGAGCGCCGGCCCTGCTCGCCCGGTGAGCGCCTGCTCTCCCAGCCTTTGGTGAGCGACTGCCTGCCTGCCTGACGGCCTGCCTGCCTGCCTGCCTGCCTGCCTGCCGGCCTGCCTGCCTGCCTGCGCGCCTGCCTGCCTGCCTGCCGGCCTACCTGCCTGCCTGCCGGCCTGCCTGTCTGTCTGCCTGCCTGCCTGCCTGCCTGCCTGCCTGTCTGCTTGCCTGCCTGCCTGCCTGCCTGCCTGGCTGCCTGCCTGCCTGCCGGCCTGCCTGCCTGCCTGCGTTCCTGCCTGCCTGCCTGCCTGCCTGCCTGCTTGCCTGCCTGCCTGCCACGCCTGCCCTGCCCGCGCTGCTGCTGCTGCTACTGCTACTGGCAGGTGGCCAGATGCAGCTCCAGCGACATTCACGCGAGCCTCTCACGCCCCAGCAGCTTAGTGAGTGGTATACTAGCTGGGGTTGTCGCGGTAGCCGTCGTAGCTGTCGCCCTGGGGCTGGTCAGTTGGGAGCGTCTGGCCCTGGTGTTGGTGTTGCCTGTGCGTACCGCCTGACCCTGGTGAGGCTGCTGCCCTAGGTGCTAGTGCGTCTCCTGCTCTAGGTGCTGGTGAGGCTGCTGCTCTCGGTGCTAGTACGTCTACTGCTCTAGGTGCTGGTGAGGCTGCGGCTCCAGGTGCTGGTGAGTCTGCTCTCTCTGGTACTGCGCCCACTGCGGTCTCGCACACCTTCACCCTTGACTCAGGAGCTTCCCGCTCCTTCTTTCGCGACTGCACCGCACTCACGCCGCTCCGTCGGCCAGTCCCGGTCTCCCTGGCAGACCCCTCTGGGGGTCCAGTCCTTGCCCACTACTCCACGGTTCTGCCGTGTCCGGCCGTCCCGTCCGGCTCGCTGTCAGGTCTTTACCTCCCCTCGTTCTCTACGAACTTGGTGAGTGGAGCTGACCTCCAGGATGGGGGGGGCTCACCTGTTCACTCCTGCGAGTCAGCGAGTGACTCACTGTACGTGTGCTAGGACGGGCCGGCACTTGGCCACGTTCACCCGTGCACCTGGCTCGAGTCTGTACACACTGACCACTAAGTCCCCTCAGGTAGCTGCGTCTGCGTCTACGTCTGGTCAGCTGGCGGCCCCCTGCGAGTGTCGCGCTTTGTCGCACGACACTCTCCTGTGGCACCACCGCCTTGGTCACCCCTCCTTGCCTCGCCTGCGTAGCATGCACTCTCGCTCCCTGGTCTCTGGTCTCCCCAGGTCTCTGCCTGCCCTCCCTCCCTCGCCTGCGCCGCCCTGCATTCCTTGCGTCGAGGGGCGGCAGCGCGCCGCTCCTCACTCCTCCTCGTTTCCTCCCACAGAGGCTCCACTGCAGACGCTCCACCTGGACGTGTGGGGCCCAGCCCGCGTCCAGGGACAGGGCCGCGAGCGGTACTTCCTGCTGGTTGTCGACGACTACACGCGTTACACCACGGTCTTCCCCTTGCGGAGCAAGGCGGATGTCCCTGCTGTTTTGATCCCCTGGATCCGCGCAGTTCGTCTCCAGCTCCGCGAGCGGTTCCGGTCGGACTTTCCTGTCCTGCGTCTGCACTCTGACAGAGGTGGTGAGTTCTCCTCCGACCTCTTGGCAGCCTACTGTGCGGAGCACGGCATCACCCAGTCGTTCACGCTTCCGGCCTCTCCGCAGCAGAATGGGGTTGCTGAGCGCCGCATTGGCTTAGTCATGGAGGTCGCTCGTACCTCCATGATCCATGCGGCTACCCCCCATTTTCTGTGGCCGTTTGCGGTCCGGTACGCCGCGCATCAGCTCAACCTCTGGCCCCGTGTCTCCTTGCCGGAGACCTCGCCCACACTGCTGTGGACGGGGAAGGTTGGCGATGCGTCGCGTTTCCGGGTCTGGGGTGCTCGTGCCTTTGTCCGCGATACCACCGCGGACAAGCTCTCCGCCCGCGCTGTTCCCTGTGTCTTCCTTGGCTTTGTCCCTGACGCGCCTGGTTGGCAGTTTTACCACCCCACCTCGCGCCGTGTCTTTGCGTCTCAGGACGTCACGTTCGACGAGTCGGTTCCCTTTTACCGTCTCTTCCCCTACCGCACTGCCTCGCTCCCCCCCCGCCGCTCTTCCTCGCTCCAGGTGCTCCCCAGGTAGACCCCCTCCCCGCTCCCGGTCCTGCTCCTTCAGGTGTTTCTCAGGTAGACCCTCCTCCCTTGACTGCGCCGGTTGAGGTCACTGGTGACTCAGGTCCTACTGAGAGTGGTCCTGCTCGGGGTGCTACTTCTGGGGGTGCTGAGCCTGGGGGTGCGGAGCCTGGGGGTGCTGAGCCTGGGGGTACTGAGCCTGAGGGTGCGGAGCTTGAGGGTGTAGAGCCTGGTGGTGCTGAGCCTGAGTGTGAGGGGTCTGGGGGTGCTGAGCTTGGCGGTACTGACGCTGGAGGTTCTGGAGCTACTGAGGGTGCTGGCGCTGGAGGTTCGGGAGCTGCTGGAGGGCCTAGTCCTGGTGGCGCTGGAGCTGGAGGTTCTGGAGCTGCTGAGGGTGCTCGCGCTGGAGGTTCTGGAGCCGCTGGAGGTACTGGTGCTGAGGGTACTGACACCGGAGGTTCTGGAGCCGTTGGGGGTGCGGGCGCTGAGGGTTCTGAGTCTGCTGTTGCGCGGTCTCCTTGGATCAGCGTGCCCTGGCCAACGAGGTGTCCAAATCAGCGTTCACGGATTTTTTTTTACTGATTTTGCCAGTGTGAAAATCATAAGTAAACTGAACCAACAGTGTAAAAAAAAAACTAACAGCTGAAACACTAGTGCAAGGTGTGTGCTGTTGTTACTGTGATACCGTAGGTTCCAGCGAGGCGAAAGATATCAGGTCCACACACTTCGGAGCGCACCTGATACAGTATCTGCGTAGCATATGCGAAGTGTGTGGGTTTCGTGACACGGAAAGGTATAGTCTGTACATGTGTACCTTACCCCCCCCCCCCCCGCGCGGTCAAGTCCGTTTCAGGGTGACGCACTGAAGTATGCTGATTCGTCAGTGTTACTTGTTTAGAAACACACATTATCGTCAGTGTGGCAAAATCACATATACTGAAATTTCAGCCCATAATGGAAGCATTTACTGATTTTTCAGGGAAAACGAAATTCAGAGCTACAAAATCAGCGTAATCAGCGTGTTTTACGCTGATATCTGAGGCCCTGCTGACGATACAGGGAAGAACACCACAGCCATTCTGAATTTCCAGGGCATTTCATATAACATCATCCTGAGACCACAGGCAGGGCTCTGGTTAGGATTTGAGCCTCTCTTTCGCGTAAGGCCAATGCTCTGTCTTCACTCTTTCTGAAAGGGTACCTGGCAGAAACACTCTTTCCTAGCAGGGTGCAAACTTTGCGTACAATTTATCTTCATTTGCTATACTTACAGTGTCCTGTGTTGGAGTGAGATTTTGTGTGAGTTTGATGCTGAGGATGCAGGTTCGATACTCGATGTAGGTAGATTCTGTTGTAGGGCTTGTCATATTGTGTTTTACCAGGGAAAATGTAACATTCCTGTTAAGAGCGGACTCTGTTTCGTCAGTGTGTCTACACCTCTTAAGTCTGAAATATCAGTGTCCTAGAACGAAACACTTTTTCTTGTAAGGGTCTAGAATTGAACCACTCTGAAAGAAAAGGGTGCATAATGAAAACCAGCCTTATAGTAAGTGTCATAAGGGTGATTCACCCTGTTAACCAGAGGCCTGACCACAGGGTTAAAAGTGAGACTATTCTGAAATTACAGGGCAAATTCAAATCTGCATCCTGAAATCAGGGTAATCAGGATGTTTTGCCCTGATATCGTGGGGCCTGGTGAGAGTCACCGCTTGCACTGAGGGGTTCAGCGTGGCATGCCTCATGGCTGCTGCTGCTGCTGCCCATACCTGCTGCTCGTGCCTGGTGCGGCGGATGGCATGAGACACACACATGGATAAGCCATGTGAGAGAAGAAGTGAGAGTCAGCGCTTGCACTGAGGGGTTCAGCGTGGCATGCCTCATGGCTGTGTCAAACTTATACAACATTGTTTGTGTAGGCTTTTGTGGGTTAGACTCTATTGGGTATAGGTTTTGTTACTTGTACCTCCCTCCCTTCTAGTCCATCCATCTTTTCTCGCTTTCACATGGTATAGAGCATGTTCCCCTAGTGGGGAAGTTCCTACCTTGGGCCCACCGTTTTGACTTTCTTTTTAGCCTGCCCGAAGCGCGCTTTGCGCCCTGCCCAGAAAGTTCGCGGCCCCTTAGAGGCTTGCCTCTTAAAGGCCCTTCGCGGCCCCCCTTAAAGGCCCGTCGCGGCCCCTTCGTGGCCCCTTCGCGGCCCCTTCGCGGCTCGTCGCCGCCCCTTCGCGGCCCCTTCGCGGCTCATCGCCGCCCCTTCGCGCCCCCCCCTTCTCACAGCCGCCCCTGCAGCAGCCGCCCCTGGCCCCTGGAGCAGCCGCCCCTGCAGCAGCCGCCCCTGCCCCTGGAGCAGCCGCCCCTGCAGCAGCCGCCCTTGCAGCAGCCGCCCCTTGACCTTCTTCGCCGCCTCTGCAGCCGGTTCCTGTTGACTCTGGTGCTGTTGGGGGTGGTGCTCCTGGAGGTGCTGCGTCTGGGGGTGCGGAGTCTAGGGATGCTGAGCCTGCGCGTGAGGAGACTGGAGGTCCTGCGCCTGGGGGTGCTGTGTCTGGGGGTACTGAGCCTGTGTGTACGGAGTCTGGAGGTAGTGAGTCTGGAGGTGAGACGCTTGAGGGCACTGGGACTGCTGGTGCGCGGCCTACTTGGAGTGGCCGCCTTCGTCCGCGTGTGCCTCTCACCCCTCAGCAGCTGCACGACTGGTACGGTCGCCGTCTGCGTCGCGCTGTTGGAGCCCGGGGCTCTGCTGCTGGAGGTGCTGGAGCTGCTGGGGCTGGGGGTGCTGCGCCTGGAGGCGCCGTTCCTGGGGACACTGAGACTGGCGACCCTGGGACTGGAGGTACTGGTTCTGGGGGTGCTGCTGCGGGAGACACTGCGGTTGGAGGCCCTGGGACTGGAGGTACTGGTCCTGGGGGTGCTGCTGCGGGAGACACTGCGGTTGGAGACCCTGGGACTGGAGGTGCTAGTTCTGGGGGTGCTGCTGCGGGAGACCCTGCGGTTGGAGACCCTGGGACTGGAGGTGCCGGTTCTGGGGGTGCTGCTACTGGTGACGCTCAGTCTTGAGGTGCTGGCGCTGGGGGTACCGGTTCTTCGACTGGAGCTTCTGGAGATACTGGAGGTGCTGGAGCGGCTGGAGGCGCTGGAGCTGCTGGAGGTGCTGGAGCTGCTGGTACTGGTGCAGCTGCGCCGACACGACTGTTCTTCGCTCCGCCGTCTCCGTCGTCTCTGCCGCCGCCTGACTCTGCTCTTCGTCAGGTTGTTACTCTCCCGTCGTCTACTGGTCTTCCGTTACAGACTGGCTCACCGCTACCTGCTCCCTCTCCTTACACTGAGCAGACAGGCAGTCCTGCTGAGCGTCGTGAGCCTGCGTCGCGTCCTGTCTCGCCTGTTCATTCTGGTCGTACCGTTCGTCGTGTTCCTCGTTTGCGTCAGCCGGCTGTCCCCAGCGCACACCTTGTTGTCCGTCGTCCTTCCTCTGCTCCGCAGCCTGTTCCTCTGCCGTCTCCCCCTGCGTCCTCTCTGCCTGCCGTTCCGGACCCTGAGTCTAACCGGTTTCGTGCTGAGCACCCTACCGTCACGCGTCTGCTAGCCACTGTTGTCATTGACCCGTCGTTTGAGTCTACTGCTGCGTCTGCCTTGGTCGCTGAGCTTGTTGACTTTGCTGCTGCCTGTCGTCTAGACTACGCCGCTAGTCTTGTTGCTGAGTCTGAGTCTGTCTGTCCTCCGTCCGTCGGGGGTGAGTGTGCTCTTAGCACGGACGTCCTTGAGGACAGACAGGAGGAGTTCCAGTGTCTTGCTGCTGCTTTACCTCATCTTGTGTCCTCGCTACTTGCCCCTGAGGGAGACCCGGATGCACCAGACATCCCGACTCCGCGCTCTTACGCGGAGGCGATAGAGGGTCCCTACTCCTCTCAGTGGCAGGCAACCATGGACGCAGAGATGGCTTCCTGGAAGTCCACAAGCACCTACGTTGACGAGGTTCCCCCACTTGGGGCGAACATCGTCAGTGGCATGTGGATTTTCAGGGTGAAGCGGCCGCCGGGTTCTTCGCCTGTCTTCAAGGCGCGTTACGTGGCTTGAGGCTTCAGTCAGCGGCAGGGAGTTGACTACTTTCAGACCTTCTCTCCCACCCCGAAGATGGAAGTCCGAGCTGCAGAAGCGACACACGTGCACAGACCTAGGTGAACTGCGCAGCTACCTCGGCTTGCAGATCACCCGGGACAGAGCACGGCGCACCATTACACTGTCTCAGTCACACATGGTGCAGCAGGTCCTTCAGCGCTTCGACTTCACGTACTCCTCGCCTCAGGCCACTCCTCTGGCTACAGGTCACTCGCTCTTCCTTCGGATGAGTCCGTAGAGCCGAGTGGCCCGTACCCAGAGCTTGTTGGCTGCCTCATGTACCTGATGACCTGCACGCGACCTGACCTTGCATACCCTCTTAGCATCTTGGCACGCTATGTTGCTCCTGGGAGACACCGACCAGAGCACATGGCTGCAGCGAAGAGGGTGTTGCGCTACTTGTGCAGTACGTCGGGCATGGGGCTAGTGCTTGGAGGGCAGAGTCCAGTGGTCCTCACTGGTCACGCAGACGCGTCTTGGGTTGACGACCTGGCTACACAGCGGTCGTCACAGGGTTACACCTTCAGCCTTGGTTCCAGCTCTGTTTCGTGGCGGTCTACCCGCTCGTCGTCTGTTCTCAGCTCCAGCTGTGAGGCTGAGATCTACGCAGGAGCCATGGCTGCACAGGAGTTACGCTGGCTCACCTACCTGCTAACTGACTTGGGAGAGCCGCCTCGTTCTCCTCCAGTTCTGTACGTAGACAACAAGGCCATGCTGGCCTTGTGTCGGGAGCACAGACTGGAGCACAGAACGAAGCACATTGCTCTTCGCTACTTTCTTGCTCGTGAGCTGCAGCAGCGTGGTCAGCTGCGCCTTGCTTACGTGGCCACTTGGGCCAACACTGCTGATATCTTCACCAAGGCACTTCCGCCTTGTGATCATCAGCGCTTCTGTACGATGCTAGGTCTTGTGCCCACCTGCCTCAATTGCTCACTTCATGACCTTGCTTGTACTGTGGTTTATATATACATGCTCTTGCTTGTTTACCTTTATATATAATCCTGCATGTGAACTGGCCTTGTGGCCTTGACCTTGTACTCAGATTTGTGGTGACGTTGTGATCCACTCTGAGCTTGCTTTGCTTGACTGGTCTTGTGGCCTTTAGGTCTTCCCCACTTTGCCTATGGGGGTGTGTCAAACTTATACACTACACATTGTTTGTATAGGCTTTAGTGGGTTAGACTCTATAGGGTATAGGTTTTGTTACTTGTACCTCCCTCCCTTCTAGTCCATCCATCTTTTCTCACTTTCACAGGCTGCTGCTGCTGCTGCCCATACCTGCTGCTCGTGCCTGGTGCGGCAGATGGCATTGGACATAGGTACGCACAGGGAGAAGGCACAAGAGAAAATGCTGAGACCCGTGCCACATCCCCTTTTCTCAGGCCTCCCCTTCAGGCTCATCGCTTGTGGCAGCGCAGCACAGCTACGGTTGTTTTTAGACGTCTCAAAACAACTCTTTTATCACGTGCCTTCAGGCTCACCGCTTGTGGCAGCGCAGCACAGCTACGGTTGTTTTGAGACGTCTCAAAACAACTCTTTTATCGCGTGCCTTCAGGCTCACCGCTTGTGGCAGCGCAGCACAGCTACAGTTGTTTTGAGACGTCTCAAAACAACTCTTTTATCACGTGCCTTCAGGCTCACCGCTTGTGGCAGCGCAGCACAGCTACGGTTGTTTTGAGACGTCTCAAAACAACTCTTTTATCACGTGCCTTCAGGCTCACCGCTTGTGGCAGCGCAACACAACTACAATTGTTTTGAGACGTCTCAAAACAACTCTTTTATCACGTGCCTTCAGGCTTGTCAAACATATATGTGTGTTATTATTGTTCTTGGTAGGCTGTAGTGGGGTAGATAGTATGAGGTACATTTCCTTAGGGTTACCTTTTGTACCAAACTTCTCGATAGAAAACTTCAACCTTGCCTAGCTACTTTAACATGGCATCTAGAGCAGGTTCTTAGGACCTAAGACCTAAGTTCGGGCCCACCCATACCTCACATACGGCCTTACCTTGACTGCCTGCCTGTTTGCCTTGTCTGCTGCCCGCGCACGCCTCGGCTGCGCATGCACGCATTATTATTATTTTTTTTTTAGCGCGCTGCTGCTGCCAGCCGCGTCGCGCCCCGTACGTCGCCCGCGCAGCCCGCGCGCGGCCCGCAGCTGCCCCGCGCACCGCCCGCGCAGCCCGCGCGCAGCCCGCGCGCGCAGCCTACGCAGCCCGCGCGTAGCCAGCGCACCGCCCGCGCAGCTCGCGCCGCGCCCTGCTAGCCCGCGCGCGGCCGGCTGCTGCTCTGCGTGCCGCCTTACCTGCTCGTGCGCTCCCTTTGTGGCTCTGTGCACAGTCTCTTTGTGCCCGCTGCCTGCCTGCCTGCCTTGAGCGCCTGCCTGCCTTGAGCGTCAGTCTGCCTTGAGCGCCTGCCTGCCTTGAGCGCCTGCCTGCCTTGAGCGCCTGCCTGCCTTGAGCGCCTGCCTGCCTTGAGCGCCTGCCTGCCTTGAGCGCCTGCCTGCCTTGAGCGCCTGAGCCTGCTACCTTTGCCTGCGCGGCAACCATGGCGACCCTTACTGTTCTCGCCTTTGAGCCTGACGGCCGCCCCATCGAGTTTGACACCTGGCTTAGTGATCTGCGGCTTTACCTTATGACTGACGTCGCAGACGGAGCTTCACTGCTAGACTATGTGACTGGCACTGTCCCTACTCCCGCTGAGACTGCTCCTGATCGAGCACAGTGGCAGATCCGCGACGCAGTTTCGCGCCTTGCTATTCGCAATCACCTACCGATCTCTGAGCGCGCGCATTTCAACCAGCTTAAGACTGCTAAGACGCTGTATGATGCTGTCGTTGCCCGCTATTCCGCCCCGGCCACAGCCACCGTTGGTAGTCTCATCCTGCCTTACCTGTTCCCAGACTTAGCCTCGTTTCACACTGCTGCCGACCTTATCACTCACCTCCGCGCTAGTGACGCCCGCTTTCGTGCCGCTCTTACCGACGAGTTCCTCGCCACGAACACCCCCCCGCTGTACTTTACCCTCTACATCCTCGTCACCCGCCTCCCTGACACTCTTCGTTCTGTCAGGGATCACTTCCTTGCCAAGGATCCTACCACTATCACTCTGGACGACTTCGCGCAGCAGCTAGTCGCAGCAGAGAAGAACATCCTCGCTGTCGGTGCTGCTCGTGGCACTCCCCGCACTCCCCTCTTTGAGGGGTGCTCCCCCTCCCCTCTTGCCCCCTCCTACGCCTCTGCTGCTACTGCAGTCGACCTCCTCGGTGCGGAGAAGGTCGTAGCGGCTTCCGCTCCTAGTGGGAAGCGCGGCGGTGGCAGGGGCGGCAAGGGTGGCAGGGGTGGCGGAGGTGGCGGTGGAGGGAGCGGTGGTGGAGGCGGCGGGGGTGGTGGAGGTGGTGGGGGTGGTCGTGGGGGTGGAGGCGGTGGGTGGGGTGGCGGCAGGACCGGGGGCGTTGGAGACGACAGCGGAGGTGGTGGGGGAAGAGGCAGCGGCAGTGGCGGTGGAGGTGGGAGCGGAGGAGGGTCTGGCCAGAAGAGTGGCCCCAGTGGTGGCCAGCAGCAGCAGCAGCCACAGCAGCAGCAGCAGCAGCGTCAGCCCCTCACCTCCCAGCAGCTCAATGACTGGTATGCTGGGCGTGGGGCGACTCGGGGTTCTGACCGCTGCCCCTATGTCATTCGCACAGGTCCCCGCCAGGGTCGCACCTGCGACGGCCCTCACACTGAGTACCGGTGCTTCGCTCGGCTTAATGACGTCTGGCGCGCCAAGTATCCTGATGCTACTGAGTTCCCCAACTGGGCAGACCTGCTTAGGCGTGATGTTCCTATCTTTGATCTGGACTATGATGCTATCCTTGCTGCCATGTATGCATTGACTATTAGTGCTGAGGGTGACTGCTACTTGTGTGTGCCGCCTGACCCTGGTATTGACCCCGGTATAGGGGCTGCAGCCCTAGGTGCTAGTGAGTCTGCTCCCCTTGGTACTGCGTCGGCTCAGGCCTTGCACACGTTTACACTTGACTCTGGTGCTTCCCGCTGTTTCTTTCGCGATAGCACCACCGTCACTCCCCTCCCTGCACCTGTCCTGTCTCACTGGCTGACCCTCTGGGGGCCCAGTGCTTGCATGGTCCACTACTGTGCTTCCCTGTTCGGCGGTCCCGTCCGGTGAGCTGTCTGGTCTCCACCTCCCCTCGTTCTCTACGAACCTGGTGAGCACCGCCGTCCTTCAGGATCACTGGGTTGACACCTTTACTCCTGGAGGACAGCGGGTGACACACTGCACGTGCTCTCGGACCGGCCGCCACCTGGCCACGTTCACACGTGCGCCTGGGTCCAGTCTGTACACCCTCACCGCTGTGTCGCGTCACGCCCCTTTGTCTCCTCAGCTGTACGCGTCTGCTCAGGTAGCTACCCAGTGCGAGTGTCGCCGCCTGTCGCACGACACTCTCCTGTGGCACCACCGCCTTGGTCACCCCTCCGTGCCTCGCCTACGTAGCATGCACTCTCGCTCCCTAGTCATTGGTCTTCCCAGGTCTCTGCCTGCCCTCCCTCCCTTGCCTGCGCCGCCCTGCATTCCTTGCGTCGAGGGGCGGCAGCGCGCCGCTCCTCACTCCTCCTCGTTCCCTCCCACAGAGGCTCCGCTGCAGACTCTTCACCTGGACGTGTGGGGCCCAGCCCCCGTCCAGGGTCAGGGCCGCGAGCGGTACTTCCTGCTGGTTGTCGACGACTACACGCGTTACACCACGGTCTTCCCCTTGCGACGCAAGGCGGATGTCCCTGCGGTCCTGATCCCTTGGATCTGCGCTGTGCGTCTCCAGCTCCGCGAGCGGTTCGAGCGGGACTTCCCTGTCCTGCGTCTGCACTCTGACAGAGGTGGTGAGTTCTCCTCCAACCTCTTGGCAGCCTTCTGTGCGGAGCACGGCATCACCCAGTCGTTCACGCTTCCGACCTCTCCGCAGCAGAATGGGGTTGCTGAGCGCCGCATTGGCTTAGTCATGGAGGTCGCCCGTACCTCCATGATCCATGCGGCGGCTCCCCATTTTCTGTGGTCGTTTGCGGTCCGGTACGCCGCGCATCAGCTCAACCTCTGGCCCTGTGTCTCCTTGCCGGAGACCTCGCCCACGCTGCTGTGGACGGGGGAGGTTGGCGATGCGTCGCGTTTCCGGGTCTGGGGTGCTCGTGCCTTTGTCCGCGATCTCACCGCGGACAAGCTCTCTGCTCGCGCCATTCCCTGCGTCTTCCTTGGTTTTCCTCCTGACGCGCCTGGCTGGCAGTTTTACGACCCCACCTCGCGCCGTGTCTTTGCGTCTCAGGACGTCACCTTTGACGAGTCTGTTCCCTTCTACCGTCTCTTTCCCTACCGCACTGCCTCTCGCCCCCCCCCCCCCCCCCCCGCCGCTCTTTCTCGCTCCAGGTGCTCCCCAGGTAGACCCCCTCCCCGCGCCAGGTCCTGCTCCTTCAGGTGTTTCTCAGGTAGACCCTCCGGTACCTGCGCCTGTTGAGGTCACTGGTGACTCAGGTCCTGCTGGAGGTGGTCCTGCTCGGGGTGCTGTCTCTGGGGGTGCTGAGCCTGGGGGTGCGGAGCCTGAGCGAGAGGAGCCTGGAGGTGCTGAGCCTGGGGGTGCGGAGTCTGGGGGTGCTGTGCCTGCGCGTGAGGAGCCTGGAGGTGCTGAGCTTGGGGGTGTCGAGTCTGAGGGTGCGGAGCCTGAGCGAGAGGAGCCTGGAGGTGCTGAGCCTGGGGGTGCGGAGTCTGGGGGTGCTGTGCCTGCGCGTGAGGAGCCTGGAGGTGCTGAGCTTGGGGGTGCCGAGTCTGAGGGTACTGAGCCTACGCGTGAGGAGCCTGGAGGTACTGCACCTGCGAGTACCACGTCTGAGGGTGCTGAGCCTGCATGTGAGGAGCCTGGGGGTGCTGAGTCTGACGGTGCAGCGCCTGAGGGCACTGCGCCTACTGCTGCGCGGTCTCCTTGGAGTAGCCGCCTACGTCCGCGTACACCTCTCACCTCACAGCAGCTGCACGACTGGTACGGTCGCCGTCAGGGTCGCGCTGCTAGCGCTTGTGGAGGTACTTCTGCTGTCGTCACTGGAGCTTGAAGTGGAGCTAGGACTTTGTCTACTGGAGGTGCTGGAGTCGCTGGTCCCGGAGGTGCTCGTACTGGAGGTACTGGAGCTGCTGGGGCTGGAGGTGCTGCGTCTGGAGGTGCTGCTGCTGGAGACACTGAGGCTGGAGACCCTGGGACTGGAGGTGCTGGTTCTGGGGGTGCTGCTGCTGGTGGAGCTGGTTCTGGAGGTGCTGGCGCTGGAGGTTCTGGCGCTGCTGGGGGTACTGGAGCTGCTGGAGGTGCTGGAGCCGCTGGTGCTGGTACCGCTGCACCGACGCGACTTTTCTTCGCTCCGCCGTCTCCGTCGTCTCTGCCGCCGCCTGACTCTGTTCTTCGTCAGGTTCTTACTCTTCCGTCGTCTACTGGTCTTCCGTTACAGCCTGGCTCACCGCTGCCTGCTCCTTCTCCTTACACGGAGCAGAAAGGTAGTCTTGCTAAGCGTCGTTAGCCTGTGTTGCGTCCCGTCTCGCCTGTTTGTTCTGGTCGTACCGGTCGTCGTGTTCCTCGTTCGCGTCAGCCGGCTGTCCCCAGCACACACCTCGTAGTCCGTCGTCCTTCCTCTGCTCCGCAGCCTGTTCCTCTGCCGTCTCCTCCTGCGTCCTCTCTGCCTGACGTTCCGGACCCTGAGTCTGACCGGTTTTGTGCTGAGCACCCTACTGTCACGCGTCTGCTAGCCACTGTTGTTACTGACCCGTCGTTTGAGTCCACTGCTGCGTCTGCCTTGGTTGCTGAGCTTGTTGACTTTGCTGCTGCCTGTCGTCTAGACTACGCTGCTAGTCTTGTTGCTGAGTCTGAATCTGTCTGTCCTCCGTCCGTCGGGGGTGAGTGTGCTCTTAGCACGGACGTCCTTGAGGACAGGCACGAGGACCTTGAGTGTCTTGCAGCCGCTGCGCCTCATCTCATGGCCATGCTGCTTGCCCCTGAGGGAGACCCGGATGCACCAGACATCCCGACCCCGCGCTCTTACGCTGAGGCGATTGCGGGTGAGTACTCCTCTCAGTGGCAGACAGCCATGGACGCAGAGATGGCATCCTGGAAGTCCACAGGCACTTACGTCAATGAGGTTCCCCCTCCTGGGGCGAACATCGTCGATGGCATGTGGATTTTAAGGGTGAAGCGGCCGCCGGGTTCTCCGCCTGTCTTCAAGGCTCGTTACGTTGCTCGAGGCTTCAGTCAGCGAGAGGGAGTTGACTTCTTCCAGACCTTCTCCCCCACCCCGAAGATGACCACTCTTCGGGTGCTGCTGCACGTTGCCGCTCAGCGTGACTACGAGCTTCACTCGCTGGACTTCGGCACAGCCTTCTTACAGGGCAGCCTGCACGAGGAGATCTGGCTGCGCCGCCCACCTGGCTTCACTGGATCGTTTCCTCCTGGTACCCAGTGGAGCCTCCGGCGGCCAGTCTACGGTCTCCGCCAGGCGCCTCGTGAGTGGCACGACACACTGAGGACGACGCTTGCGGCTCTTGGGTTCGCTCCTTCGACTGCTGACCCGTCGCTGTTCCTGCGCACCGACACTTTGCTGCCGCCGTTCTACATCCTCGTGTACGTCGACGACTTGGTCTTCGCCACTGCTGACACTGAGGCTCTCGCTCAGGTGAAGTCGGAGCTGCAGAAGAGACACACGTGCACACACCTGGGTGAGCTGCGCAGCTACCTTGGCTTGCAGATCACCCGGGACAGAGCACGCCGCACCATCACCCTGACTCAGTCACACATGGTGCAGCAGGTCCTTCAGCGCTTCGGCTTCTCCTGGTCCTCCCCACAGGCCACTCCTCTGGCTACAGGTCACTCGCTCTCAGCTCCACCTTCGGACGAGTCCGTAGAGCCGAGTGGTCCTTACCCAGAGCTAGTTGGCTGCCTCATGTACCTGATGACCTGCACTGGACCTGACCTCGCATACCCTCTTGGCCTTTTGGCTCGTTACGTGGCTCCTGGCAGGCACCGAAAGGTGCACATGGATGCTGCCAAGAGGGTGTTGCGCTACCTGTGCAGTACATCAGGCATGGGGCTCGTGCTTGGAGGACGGAGTGAGGTGGTCCTCACTGGGCACTCAGACGCGTCTTGGGTTGACGACCAGACTACACAGCGGTCGTCGCAGGGTTACACCTTCAGCCTTGGCTCTGGCTCTGTTTCTTGGCGGTCTACACGCTCGTCTTCTGTTCTCAGCTCTAGTTGTGAGGCTGAGATCTACGCCACCGCCATGGCTGCACAGGAGCTACGCTGGCTCACCTACCTGCTGACTGACTTGGGTGAGCGGCCTCGTTCTCCTCCAGTTCTGTACGTTGACAACAAGGCGGCCATTGCCTTGTGTGAGGAGCACAGACTGGAGCACAGAACGAAGCACATCGCTCTGCGTTACTTCCTGGCTCGAGAGTTGCAGCAGCGAGGTCAGCTTCGTCTTCGTCACGTGGCCACTCGGGCCAACACTGCTGATATATTCACCAAGGCACTTCTGTCTGGTGATCATCAGCGCTTCTGTACCCTGTTAGGCCTTGTGCCTACGTTTCCACACTTGCTGTAGTCCTTGCTTGTACTGTGATCTATATATATACCTGCTTGCTGGCTCTTGCTAGATAGTCATCACTGTACTGTTATTGCTGCATATATATCTCTGCATGTGAACTGGCCTTATGGCCCTTTGCTTGTGCTCAGAGTGTGTGGTGACGTTGTGATCCACCCTGAGCTTGCTTTGCTTTTGTTGACTGGTCTTGTGGCCTCTGGCTCTCCCCCACTTTGCCTATGGGGGTGTGTCAAACATATATGTGTGTTATTATTGTTCTTGGTAGGCTGTAGTGGGGTAGATAGTATGAGGTACATTTCCTTAGGATTATCTTTTGTACCAAACTTCTCGATAGAAAACTTCAACCTTGCCTAGCTACTTTAACAAGGCTCACCGCTTGTGGCAGCGCAGCACAGCTACGGAGTGTTTTCAGGCCTGCCCTCCGCGCTCACCTCTTGTCACAGCGCAGCACAGCCACAGAGTGAACTCTAAACCTTCCGTCAGACGAGAGACATCACACCCACCCACCCACCTCTCAGGCCTCCCCTCCCCGACGCTCACCTCTTGTCACAGCGCAGCACAGCCACGGAGTGACTGTTGAGCCGACTTAAAGGTCATCACACTCACCTCCCCTTCAGGCTCACGCTCACCGCTTGTGGCAGCGCAGCACAGCGACGGAGTGGGGCTCACAAAGGTCGCAGGAGAGCAGCAGCACCCGCACAGGCCCACCCACCCACCAGCACATCTGTTCCAGTACTGCCCCCCTCCCTCCCTCCCCGACCCATCCTCCCTGCTCACTGCTTGTGGCAGCGCAGCACAGCCACGAAGTGACCTTTGAATCTTCCATTAAGCAAAAGTCATCACTGCTCACCGCTTGTGGCAGCGCAGCACAGCGACGAAGTGGGGCCAACAGGGGGCGCAGGAGAGCAGCAGCAGAGATGTCTGGATGCTGCCTGCCCCCACCGACCCAAACAGAGCCACCAGCGAGTCTCCTAGCAGCCGCTCCAACACCTCCCTCTGCACTCCCCTCTGCTCGCCTCTCTGCTCGCCCCTCTGCTCGCCCCTTTGCTCGCCCCTCTGCTCGCCTTTCTGCTCGCCCCTCTGCACTCCCCTCTGCTCGCCCCTCTGCACTCCCCTCTGCTCGCCCCTCTGCCCGCCCCTCTGCTCGCCCCTCTGCACTCCCCTCTGCTCGCCCTTCTGCTCGCCCCTCTGCACTCCCCTCTGCACTCCCCTCTGCTCGCCCCTCTGCTCGCCTCTCTGTTCGCCTTGCTGCTGCCCCTTTTGTTTCCCTTTACTCTGCTGCTGCTGGCGGTTCACGTTCACAGATCTGAGAGACACAGTCGGAGAGGCAAACGTGCAGAAAGAAAAAGAAGCCACGGGATGACTGACTGACAGATGACGGGACAAGGCGGCTGTCCAGCCCGGTTGGGCCGCAGCGAAGACACAGGAAAGTTTCGGGAAGGAGGTGACTTTTGAGTCGACTCAAAAGTCACCTCGAGGGGCAAACGTGAAGAAAGAAGAAGAAGCCACGAGATGACTGACAGATGACGGGACAAGGCAGCACGGTTGCCCAACCCGGTTGGGCCGCAGACACAGGAAAGTTTCGGGAAGGCACAGAAGGCAAGAAGAGATGGAGGTAGCTGTGCCCTCTCGCTCACATGGTAATGCGCAGGTAGTTGTGCCCTCTCGCTCGGTAATGCGCTGGTAGCTGTGCCCTCTCGCTCACATGGTAATGCGCAGGTAGCTGTGCACTCTCGCTCACATGGTAATGCGCAGGTAGCTGTGCCCTCTCGCTCACATGGTAATGCGCAGGTAGCTGTGCCCTCTCGCTCACATGGTAATGCGCAGGTAGCTGTGCCCTCTCGCTCACATGGTAATGCGCAGGTAGCTGTGCCCTCTCGCTCACATGGTAATGCGCAGGTAGCTGTGCCCTCTCGCTCACATGGTAATGCGCAGGTAGCTATGCGGCGTTGCCAGGCTGTACGTCGTCTGCTGGACCGTCCCCGTCCCCATGTCCCCTGACGCGCCGTCCCCTGAAGCGCTGACGCGCCGTCCCCTGACACGCCGTCCCCTGAAGCACCGTACGCGCCGTCCCCTGACCGTCCCTTGAAGCACCGTCCCCTTGCGTCGTCTTCTAATGTGCCTTCCTTTGATGCACCATGTAACGCGCGAGATGGTTTCGCAGGATATCGCGGCGAGCAGTGATGGCGCTGAATGGCAAGCGGTGCTGCTAATAACGGGTATTTGTTTTCTGATTAGCAAACCCTGAGACGAGGCGAAGGCTCTCGTGGGAACAAGAGAAGCGGTCCGAATTGGAGGGCATGACCGCTTACGAAGCATAAACGCTTACGAATCATAATCGCTGACAAAGCATAAACGCTTTCTGTCTGGGCAACTGTACAGTGACTCGGTGAACCGTTGTGAGCCGTGATGTTTACAACGTGACTAATGCGAAGTGCGTAGCGTAACTCAAGAATAACAGAAAGCAAACCCCGCAGTAGACCGAGAGAACGGCAACACTCTAGGCTGGCGCGTCGCATGGATTGAGGGCAGGCTTTGGATCTGCGCCGTGCGCGCGAGAGAGAGAGAGAGAGAGAGAGAGAGAGAGAGAGAGAGAGAGAGAGAGAGAGAGAGAGAGAGAGAGAGAGAGAGAGAGAGAGAGAGAGAGAGAGAGAGAGAGAGTAGACGATGAATTCAAGCGAAGATGCGCCGGGAGAGAGTTTTGCTCAAATCCGCGGAATCGCGGCTTGCTTTATTATCGCCACGTGGCAGCACAACGATCGCGAGAAGCGCGATCTCTTTTATTTTTCCCACACTTGAAATGTTTTGATACTTTTTCTCTGTTTTGCGATGACCGCCAAAAAATTTTAGAGTTCTAGAAGGACAAATCTGCAACATTCATACATATAGGTTCGATGGCACGCGAGCAAGTGGTGCAATTGAATAGTAATACTGTTTTGTGGACAGCATCAAATCACTCCCGCGGGCAAAACAAATAAAACCCATGGCTTACGGCATGCCATTCGGGAGCCTCAACCCTAAAATTTTAGGGTTGAGGCTCCCTCGGATGGCATGCCTTCCGACCGAGTGGGTTTTAGTTTATTTCTTGCCCACGGTCAGCTTGTTGACTCGAATGCACTGCCTGCGTCACCATTTGCAAACGAGATCGGGGGAAATAGTACTGTGCGTAACGCGCGTTTGCTGTAGATGTGAGTTGGCGAATCTGAACAGTCGTTTCGGATCACATCTGGTAAGTTGCACGAGACAAAAACCGTTCAAACTATAGGTTTGGTTCCCCTCGAAAAAGTTTCGAACTCGGCCCAGTACATGGAACCCACTGAACTTAACGAGATTTCACATTTCAAGTGTGGGGAAAATAAAACAGATCGCGCTTCTCGCGATCGTAGTGTTGCCATGTGGCGATAATAAAGCAAACTGCATTCCGCGGATTTGAGCAAAATTCTCGCGCCGGGAACGGCGGGTACGGCGATTCGGATATGCAGGATTGAACTTGGGGACCCTATCTTGAAATCGTACATCAGTGGAAATGCGACAGCGGGAACGAATAATGACGTTCGGTATCGAATTCGCGTACAGTATGTTATTACGACGTGTTGCGACCCGCCCGGGTTGGGTCGGGTTGGGTCGACCCGACCCGACCAAACAGCAAGGCGACTCGAGAAATCAAAGAATTTCCCGTTGCCTTCTCTGCAAATTCGAAGTAAAGAGAAAGCAAGTGCTCCGCAGGTGGAAGGTGGGCGAGGCAATGTTTGGCGATATTACCGGGTATCTTTTTGTTAAACGAGATACAAGCGACATCCGCACGAGAACCACAGATTTCGCAGGCTCCGGTAACCTGCTCCAGCTCGGCTGGGTTGGTTTTGGTCGGCCTGGTCGACCCGGATTGACCCCGGTCGACCCAACCCGGGTTGGGTTGGGTCGGGTCGACCTGGTCGGGTAGGTCGGCAGTGCGGGCTTCCTAGAAATTTGGGATCGGGGGTTGGTCGACCCGACCCGGGTGGGTCGCAACATGTCGTATCCAATCAGATGTAGCTCTGTACTACTAAAGCAAGCAGGATAGATCCATCGTGTTACAGTATATTGTATTCGCACAGTTCTTCGCGAAATCATGCTCCCCACCCAGGGTGACAATTTCCAGGGTTTTCACGCGAAGGACGTGTTTCGGGAGCTGTTCCCGGATGAGAGGCAGTTCACGTTTTACTGCAAGTCGGCGAAAGTCAGCTCGAGAATTGACAGGGTGCTAGTGTCCCAGTCCATGCTGCATCTGGTGACGGGGGTGAAGCACAAGATGTCAGAATATTATGCTCTAGCCTGTAGTGGGGTGCTCTATAGCGAGTACAACCCTTCTAGGGTTTGCTATTTGTATCCCCATTCTTACTAGTGCAACCCCTCCTTTGTTCATTTCTTGCTTGCCTAGCTAGGTCAACCCTAGCTATGGCTTCTCACTGTCCTTACTATCTTGACATGGTATCAGAGCTTAACGTTCGTGGCCTGTGGGCCCACTTCACTGCTTCCGCTGCTACTGCTACTCCCTGTCCGCCGCGCGCCCCGTGGTGCGCGGCGTTGAAACTAGGGTTTTCAGCCCGCCGTGCGCCCCGAGGCGCGCGGCGGTTTTCTGCCCGCCGTGCGCCCCGAGGCGCGCGGCGGTTCTCTGCCCGCCGTGTGCCCCGAGGCGCGCGACGGGTTCCTGCCCCGTCACTCGGCACGTCGCCCCCGGGAGGCGCTGCGACGGGCGACGGGGACCCGCGCGTCGCCCCCCGTCGCCCGTCGTGGCCTGCGCGCGGCCCGTACACCCGGCGCGCGGCCCGTACGGGCTGCGCCAGGCCCGCGCGCGGCCCGTACGGGCTGCGCCAGGCCCGCGCGCGGCCCGTACGGGCTGCGCCAGGCCCGCGCGCGGCCCGTACGGGAAGCGCCAGGCCCGCGCGCGGCTCGGGCCGCCTGCGCGCGGTTCGGGCGGCTATGCCAGGCCCGTGGGCGGCCCGTTCCTCGCTGCCCCTGCCCTCCCCACTGTCCCCCGTGCTTCTACTGGCGCCCCACCCCTCCTACAGCCCGTTCTCCTGAATTAGGGTTTGGGGGTGAGGGGTATGGGGGTGAAGCCACTGAGTGCCGTTCCCTGTTCCTCCTCCTCCTCCGTCTCCCTGTGCTGCAGCTGCCGCTGAGGGGGGGTGGACTTGTTGGAGCCGTTGGAGTGGTACTAAGGGGGGGTGAAGGGGGAGTGGAGCTAGCGGTGTAGCAGCGGGTGTGTGTCAGGGGGAGTGGGATAGTTTGGGGAGGTTGAAGGGGGTGGCCGCCGTGAAGCCAGCAGCTCCAGTCGCCCGTGAGACCGTTGCGCCAGTCGCCCGTGAGCCCGTTGCGCCAGTCGCCCGTGAGCCCGTTGCTCCAGTCGCCCGTGAGTCCGTTGCTCGTCTGCCGCTACTTTTAGCCGCGGAGCCAGTTACTCCAGTAGCCCGTGTGCCAGTTGCTCCAGTTGCCAGTGTGCCAGTTGCTCCAGTTGCCCGTGTGCCAGTTGCTCCAGTTGCGCCGTGTGCCAGCAGCTTCAGCTGCCGCCCACTACCTCCTCTCCTCTCATAGTCTCTTTCCTCCTCCTCACTTGCCCGTTGTGACTACCACTAGCTTTGCTCATAATTGTGAACTTTAAACTATTGCTTCTTGAACTTGTGCTCAGAATGTGTGGTGACATTGTGATCCACCCTGGGCTTGTACTGCTTTGCTTGCTCTGCTGATTACACCCCACTTTGGCTATGGGGGTGTGTCAGAATATTATGCTCTAGCCTGTAGTGGGGTGCTCTATAGCGAGTACAACCCTTCTAGGGTTTGCTATTTGTATCCCCATTCTTACTAGTGCAACCCCTCCTTTGTTCATTTCTTGCTTGCCTAGCTAGGTCAACCCTAGCTATGGCTTCTCACTGTCCTTACTATCTTGACACAAGAAGGTACCGAAGGGGATCACGGATCATAAGTTTGCGGTGAGGATGAGTCTCGGTTGGAGAGGCCCACGTGAGTCAGGTCCGGGTTTGTGGCGGTTCCCAGCAAAGTTACTGAGTCGGCCAGGAGTGGCGAAGGTGGTCGCGGAAGTGGTTAAAAAGCACCGTGAAGGCGGCAGTGGCGGTTTCGACAAGTTGCTGAGGAGTTTAACTGCGCAGCTGAGAAGATATGACAAAGAGGAGAGGAAGCGTGTGAAGCTTACGAGAGGTGTTCTTGAGGAGCAAGTGGAGCAGCTACAGCACAAGGTGATGGCTGACCCGTACGATGACGAGGTGCAGGCTCTGTTGTCCAGCCGGGAAGCGATGCTGCAGAGATACTGGGACGGGAGGAGGAATTGGTTGCAGCTACGGTCAGGGCTTAAAGTGCAGCTGGACGGGGAGGCGCCAACAAGTTTCCTGACGGCGCTGGTCAAGAGTAGGAAGGCAAGGACGGGGATAAAAGAGCTGGTGAGAAATGGGGTCAGTCACACAGACGCACGGGATATACTGGAAGCGGCTACCTGTCACTTCACAGAGGCGTTCAACGAGGTACCGGCAGGTGTTGCAGAGCCAAGTCTGGAGTGGTTGCCGAGGAACACGTTGGATGAAGCGGCCGTAGCAAGCCTGTCGCTGGAGTGGTCGGAGCAGGAGGTCAAACAGGCGCTCAAGGAGTTGGCTAACGACAAATCACCAGGTCGTGTTGGCTTTCCCAAGGAGCTTTTCCAGCGGCACTGGGAGCTGCTACGGGAGCCAGTGATGAAGATGATCGGAGAGTTCACTGCAACAGGGAAGCTACCAGACGTGGCAAACGAGGCGGTCACAATTTTGCTGTACAAGAAAGGTGCGGAGACGGATATTAAGAATTACAGGCCGATTACACTGCTTCCAGGGGTGTATAAACTGCTGGCAAAGGTGGTAGCGACGAGGATGAAGGCGGTGCTGGGACAGGTGATTTCAAAAGAGCAGTACGGTTTCTTACCGGGGAGGAGGTTAACGGATGCGGTGTCGATGGTAGCCGATATGATTGAGGCGGGCCGGAACGAAAACAGTGACTGGTACCTTCTTCTGATCGACTTCGAGAAGGCGTACGATTCAGTACGCAGGGGCTTTATGGTGGAAACGGTCGCCAAGCTGGGTTTCCCGCCAAGATTTGTACGGTGGATAGAGGCCCTGCACAGCGACGTTCACACAAGGCTGTGTGTTAACGGTTGGGTGGGAGAGAAAATCGAGATGAAGAAGGGGGTGCGTCAGGGTTGCCCACTGGCGCCGTACCTTTTTCTGTGCGCAGTGGAGCCTTTGTGCCGGCTCGCAGAGGGAAGAAAACTGGGAATCGGGGAGGGTAGTTGCGACCGGCTGTCCTATGTGGGGTACGCGGACGACACGACCTTGTGCTGGAGGGTGAGCAGCAACTGAAGGATGCAGGTGTCCTGCTGCAAGAATACGCGGAGGTGTCGGGGCTGAAGGTGAACAGGGGGAAATCTGCGGTCCTGCCGATAGGGAGAAACGTGGGACAGCAGGCACCTGATGACATGGAGTACAAGTGGGTGGGGGCAAATGAGTTTGAGAGGCTTCTCGGTGTATGGATTTCACCAGGGAGAGAAGCAGATGCAACCTGGGAAAAGGCCTTTGACAGAGCAGCAGGGGAGCTGAGCAAGTGGAGTACTAAATATCTTACGACTGGAGCACGCGTGACCGTTATCAACAGCTATGTTCTTCCAATCTTCCTGTTTCAAGCGCAGGTGTATCCACCGGATGACCTGTTGTGGCGCAGGGTAGAAAAGCTGATTGAAAACTTCGTGTCCGGTAACCACGCTGATACGGAACGGCACTTCAGACTCTGGAGCGGGGACCTGATATACACGCCAAGGGAGCAAGGGGGACTGGGTGTGATAGATCCAAGGGGGAGAATCGACAGTGTGGCGTTGAGATGCGCGGGCCTGGCGCTGCAGCAGGAATGTTCACTAAGAAGAGGTTTGTCGGAGAAAGCGGCAGGCCTGCCTCTTGGGTGGGCGACGCTGTATGCGCACAAGGCGGTGTTAAGAGGAGGCTTGTTTAAAAGCAGGAGGTGGGCACGGCTGTGCAAAACTTTTTTAAAGTCGACGGTGGTAACGGTACCAGAGGCGGCATCTAGGTGGGAAGCAGAAGAGGAGTTTCTCTATTACAACAGATGCATCATTCATCGCGGTAATGCACCGTTCGGTGGACAAAAGGGCACTGAACGGCTGAGATCATGGCGTATGCGGGACATGGTTCTGAGGAAATGGGATGGCACCAGGACGCTTAAGCCGGAAGCGACGTTGGTGAGGGAGCTGGGCGGAAGCAAGGAGGCGGAGATGGCGCTGAAGGCTTTCAACGCGGCACCAGAGCGGTGGCGGCAGTGGGTTTTGGCGCCGTTAACAGCAGAGGAGGTTGCGGCAGAGTCACCGGTGGTGTGCACCAGGCTACCAGGTGGGCAAAGGTGCCTCTGGGAGATGGGCAGGAAGGTGGAGCTTCGGGGTCTCAGCGGCAGAGGAGAGCGAACGCCGTGGGACGTAAGGCTGGTGCTGTGCTGTGATAGTGTGTTACTGGTGAAACTATCTCAAGCGCGGGCGGTACGGGAGGCTGGGGACCCTAGGGCCCGGCTGCTTAGTTCATCACTATTCAAGGAAGAGGTGGTGGTCCCAGTAAGAGGACTCAGGGAGCCGAGCAAGGGGGTGGAGGTGGTGGAAGGGAAGAGGTCGTGCTGGGAGGCTCGGGCTGGCAGAAAGATTGACTGGGAGAGGAGCAGGAAGGTCCGGGACTCGTTGGTGGTTCCAGCCAAGGCGAGAGATGTGCTCCTACGGGTGCACAACCTCAACTTGCAAGTGGGGGAGAGGGTTCCGTTTGTGAAGGGCGGGGTGGCATGCCCGAACTGTGGGTTGGAAGAAACGCTGGAGCACTGTTTGCTGGAATGCAGGAGTGTGGTGCCAGTGGTTAATGCTGTCAAGTCGGCGCTCAGCATGATGCAGCCAGCAAGGCGGGCTGACAGGCTGGCAGATTTTGTGTTCGGAGAGGAGGAGACGAAGTCTGGATTTCCCGAGGCTACAATGGTGGCAGTGGCGTTACATCAGGTTTGGTTGGGAAGGTGTGATGTGTCGCTCCGAAAGGTGAAAAGGTTTCAGGCACGGAAGGTGCTCAGGAGGATCAACGTCGAATTCAACAAGCATGCAAGAATCTACTGTGGCACGCCAAGAAGGAGGGCACGAAAAGATAAGGCGAGGTGGAACTTGGCGGAGGATGAGGCACGTGTCATGCGGCGGATATGTGTCAGCGAGGTGGTGGGGCTGAAGTGGCAAGGCGGTTTCCAGTCCATCTGGTCGAACCCGAGAACCTTCGTGAAGCCACCGTAAAGCTGTGGGGAGGGCCAGGCGATCTTTTCGCCAGCCTAATCCCAGTTAATCAGTTACGACTGAAGTGTTTTGCTTGTACAGTATTGTGTAAGCTTTCACTTCAAAAAAAAAAAAAAAAAAAAAAAAACAACAACAAGAGGCGACAAAATCGTCTTAGGGTTGCGAAGCAACAATTGTAACTTTCTAAATTTTTTGAAAGACGTTGATTACATCGTCATATTTAAATTAGGAATATTTGTGCCTTCTTAACCGGTATGTTTTTTATGTGAATGTTGAGTTGAAGCTGTTAATGTTTACTCAGTATTTACTTGGTATATGTTGTAGACTTGATTTTTCTACATCAATAAGAACGTTTACATGAGTAGTTCTAGGTTTCATTTCTATGTTTACAGTTCTAGAATGTTTGTTGATGTATTATTTGAACGTTATTTCAAATTTCGAATTGCTGATGTCAGCTTCGTTTCGGTGACGTCATCAGCGTCAGGTAATTCGCGCGAAATTTCGATTTTTTCTGCTGGCGTCAGCTTCGAAATCTGCGCGAAATTTCGAAATTCGCTGCTGACGTCAGACATTAATTCTCGCGCGAGAAAATCTGCTGACGTCAGCAGCGTCGCCCGAAATCAAATCAAGCATTCTCTCTGCTGTTTTTCTCGCGCGTGAAATGTGGAGGGGGGAGAAGAGGGGGGGGAAGAACGTCACCAGAATTTCTCGCGCGTGAAATGTGGTGGGGGGGGGGGGGGGGGGGGGGGGGGGGGGGGGGGGGGGGGGGGGGTAGAAACGGGGGTTTCGTGAAACAGAACCTTTGGTCCTTTGTTTCACGTTGTTCTTGTTGTCGTAAGTGCTCATTCTGGTTGTAACTGTAAAACGCCAGCTGACGTTTTTGTTTTTTGTTTTGAAAGTTGTCATTCGTCTGCTCTGCTTTTGTCCTATTTTCCGGTTGTAACTGTCAAATGAAAACGATTTTCAAGTAGAAAACAGAAGAAACAGTTTTACAACTGTAATTTGGCAACAAGCTGTTTCGGACTATGAACTAGAAACAAGAAAAGCAACATTTTTCATTTGGTTGTTTTTGTTTTAGCTCAATGCTTCCAACTGTTTTTTTTGTCTCAAGTGCACAGTAACAATTACCTTACCATTGGTCAACATTGTGTCCAATCAAGAAAGGCTCTTCCACTTCTCCCTTCAAAACCATTACCTAGCTCTTTCTCCCTTTCTTTTCCATCCTTCTCTTACTCACACCAAACTCAAGATTTCCTTAGAGCTTCTTCTATTGTTCTTCTTCACACCAAGCTCAACACATTCAAGACCTTCAAGGTACCTATCTAGTTAATTAGCTCCATCATTCAACTCCTCTTAATCTACTATTGCCCCATGTGTCAGTTGAGATATTATTCTATTCCCTTAGTCACGTTTTTTGTTGTTTGGTGAAGATATGAGTTTCTAATCTAGTTGTTTTTACTAAATCCCAATAATTCGATTTCAAACTCTTCCTGCTAGTCTCTGTTAAACTGTATTATGCTTGTAGGCTGTAGTGGGGTAGCCAATATGGGGTACAACCCCAACTAGGGTTTCATTCATTCTTGCCTAGTTATCTTGAGATGGTATTCAGAGCAGGAGGTCCCTAGGACCTACCGACCGTTTTTTTTAAGGGCCCACCACCGCTCGCATGCGGTTACCACGCTACCCCGTGCCCTAGCCTCGTAGCGCCCTCGTGCGCCCTCGTTAGCGCCCTCGCGCGCCCCTCGTTAGCGCCCTCGCGCGCACCCTCGTTAGCGCCCTCGCGCGCCCCTCGTTAGCGCCCTCGCGCGCCCCTCACTAGCGCCCTCGCGCGCCCCTCGCAGTGTCGCCCGCCCGCCGAGCCGCCCGCTCGCAGCCCGCTCGTCCCGCTGCCCGCTTCGCAGCCCGCCCGCCCGCTCGCTGCCCGCTTCGCGGCCCGCCCGCTTCGCAGCCCGCCCGCCCGCTCGCTGCCCGCTTCGCGGCCCGCCCGCTTCGCAGCCCGCTCGCCCCGCTGCCCGCTTCGCAGCCCGCCCGCCCGCTCGCTGCCCGCTTCGCGGCCCGCCCGCTTCGCAGCCCGCTCGCTCGCTGCCCGCTTCGCGGCCCGCCCGCTTCGCAGCCCGCCCGCCCGCTCGCTGCCCGCTTCGCGGCCCGCCCGCTTCGCAGCCCGCTCGCCCCGCTGCCCGCTTCGCAGCCCGCCCGCCCGCTCGCTGCCCGCTTCGCGGCCCGCCCGCTTCGCTGCCCGCTCGCAGCGCCGCCCGCCCGCCCGCTACCTGCTTCGCAGCGCCGCCCGCTGCCTCACTGCCCGCTTGCTGCGTCGCCCGCCCGCCCCGCTGCCCGCTTCGCAGCCCGCCCGCCACGCTTCTCGCCTGCTGCTCCCTGCCTGTGCACCGCCGCTTGCTCCTGCTGTGGCTGCTAGCTTCGCTCTAGCGCGTCCCCTCTGCTGCTGCCGCTGCTCTGCTGTGCCCTCACGCCTGAGCTATGGCCTCTATTCGCGTTCTTTCCTTCGATGCTGAGGGCCGTCCCGTGCAGTTCACTTCCTGGCTCGACGACCTGCAGTTGTATCTTATGAGCAATAGCACGGACCACATCTCCCTCTATGACTACGCGTCTGGTGCTGCCGCTGCTCCTGCTGCCACAGCCGAGCTTAGTGTTCGTTCCCACTGGCAGACTCGTGACGCAGCTGCTCGCCTAGCCATTCGCAGTCACCTGCCGCTAGCTGAGCTCGAGCATTTTGGCGACTGCAAATCCGCTAAGGCCCTGTACGATGCTGTCGTTGCTCGCTACTCCTCGCCTGCCACAGCCGAGCTTAGCCGCCTCATGCTGCCGTACCTGTTCCCCGATCTGTCCACCTTTACTACAGTCGCCGATCTTATCACCCACCTTCGCACTAGTGATGCTCGCCTGCGTGCCGCCCTTCCCACCGAGTTCTGCGCTAAGAACCCCCCTCCACTGTACTGGACACTCCACTTCATAGTCACCCGTCTCCCTGACACCCTCCGCTCAGTTCGAGACCACTTCCTTGCTCGCTGTCCCACTGAGCTCACAGTCGCCCTCCTAGAGGAGCAGCTGCTCGCGGCCGAAAAGAGCATTGTAGCTGTCGGTGCTGCTCGTGGCGCTCCTCGCACCCCCATCTTTGAGGGGTGTTCTCCCTCTCCCCTCGCTCCCTCCTACGCTGCTGCTGCTGCTGTTGACTTCCTTGGTGCTGAGTCTGTTGGCGCTGCTTCTGCTCCTGGTGGGAGGCGCCGCACCGGCAAGGGCAAGGGGGGCAAGGGTGGTGGTGGTGGCGCTGGGGGGGGAGGAGGTGGGGGAGGTGGGGGGGGAGGCGGTGCTGGAGGGAGCGGTGGCGGGAGCGCTGGTGGGAGTGGGGTCGGTGGTGGAGGCGGGGGCGGCGGAGGAAGCAGTGGCAGTAGTGGCGGCGGCGGCGGTGGCGGCGGTGGCGGTGGTGGCGGTGGTGGCGGTGGTGGCGGTGGCGGTCGGAGCGGTGGTAGTGGTGGCGGCGGAGGTCGGAGTGGAGGCACTGGCTCGGGCCAGAGCTCCCAGCAGCAGCAGCGTCCCCAGACGACCCAGCAGCTTCGTGAGTGGCTTGCTCAGCGTGGGACGTCGGGGGGCAGTGGCCGCTGTTCTTATGTCATTCGCACAGGTGACCGCAAGGGACAGACGTGTGGGAGGTTCCACACCCCGTACCGCTGCTTCTCCCGCCTTGACGACGCTTGGCGTGAGGAGATGGGTGCGGATGTTGAGCGCCCCCGCTGGGCTGAGCTCATGAGGGCTGGTGTTGATGTCTTTGCTCTTGACTATGATGCTATTATTGCTGCCATGTATGCATTGACTGTTAGTGCCGAGGGAGACTGTTACTTGTGTGTGCCGCCTGACCCAGGTATAGAGCCCGCTGCCCTGGGTACTAGTGAGTCTGCTCTCTCTGGTATGGTGCCCCCTGTACTTGCTCCCTCCAGTACTGTCCCGGCTGGTTTCGAGTCTGCTCTCTCAGGTACAGCACCCACAGAGACTGCTCTCTCAGGTACCGCACCGGCTGAGGCCTGTCACACCTTCACCCTTGACTCAGGTGCTTCCCGTTGCTTCTTTCGTGACAGTACTGAGCTCACACCGCTTCCTGCACCGGTCCCAGTCTCCTTGGCTGACCCCTCTGGGGGCCCAGTCCTTGCCCAGTCCACCACTGTCCTCCCTTGTCCGGCGGTTCCGTCTGGCTCGTTGTCGGGTTTCCACCTCCCCTCGTTCTCGACGAACCTGGTGAGCAACGCTGTCCTCCAGGATCAGTGGGTTGACACCTTTACCCCTGGCGGACAGCGTGTGGCGATCTGCACGTGCTCCAGGACTGGCCGTCACCTGGCTACGTTCACCCGTCGGCCGGGGTCGAGTCTCTACACACTGACCACTGCGTCTCCCCAGGTAGCTGCTGTCGGTCAGGTGTCTGCGTCAGGTCTGGTGGCCCACGCCTGTGAGTGTCGTTCCCTGTCGCACCAGACTCTTCTCTGGCACCACCGCCTGGGTCACCCCTCCTTGCCACGCCTTCGTGGCATGCACCGTCGCCTCCTTGTGTCCGGTCTTCCCAGGTCCCTCCCTCCCCTCCCTGCCTCGCCTGCGCCGCCTTGCCTTCCTTGCGTCGAGGGGCGGCAGCGCGACGCTCCTCACTCCTCCTCGTTCCCCCCGACAGAGGCTCCTCTGGAGACCCTCCACCTGGACGTGTGGGGCCCAGCCCGCGTTCGTGGTCAGGGCGGTGAGCGGTACTTTCTGCTGGTTGTTGACGACTACTCGCGTTACACCACGGTCTTCCCCTTGCGCACCAAGGGTGAGGTCCCTGCTGTTCTGATCCCTTGGATCCGCACGGTTCGTCTCCAGCTCCGCCGCCGTTTCCGGACGGATCTTCCTGTCCTGCGTCTGCACTCTGACAGAGGTGGTGAGTTTTCCTCCGATCTTCTGAGGACCTTCTGTCAGGCAGAGGGCATCGAGCAGACCTTCACGCTTCCGGACTCCCCACAGCAGAATGGGGTTGCTGAGCGCCGCATTGGCCTGGTCATGGAGATCGCTCGTACCTCCTTGGTCCACGCGGCGGCTCCCCATTTTCTGTGGCCGTTTGCTGTCCGGTACGCCGCGCATCAGCTCAACCTCTGGCCCCGTGTCTCCTTGCCGGAGACCTCGCCCACACTGCGTTGGACGGGGGAGGTTGGCGATGCGTCGCGCTTCCGGGTGTGGGGTGCTCGTGCCCTTGTCCGCGATACGTCCGCGGACAAGCTCTCCTCCCGCACGCTTCCCTGTGTCTTCCTTGGCTTTGTCCCTGACGCGCCTGGCTGGCAGTTTTACCACCCCACCTCGCGCCGGGTCTTCGCCTCTCAGGATGTCACCTTTGACGAGTCGGTCCCTTTTTACCGTCTCTTCCCCTACCGCACTGCCCCCCTCCCTCCCCCGCCGCTTTTCCTTGCTCCTGGTCCCCCTCCGGTAGACCCCCTTCCCCCTCAGGGTCCTGCTCCTTCAGGTGTCTCTCAGGTAGACCCTCCTCCCGTCGCTGAGCCTGTCGAGGTCACAGGTGACTCAGGTGCTGCTGCGGGTGGTGCTGCTGGGAGTGCTGAGCCTGGGGGTGCTGAGCCTGGGGGTGCTGGGCCTGGGGGTGCTGGGGCTGCGGGTGCTGGGACTGAGGGTGCTGGAGCTGAGGGTACGGTGCCTGAGAGTACGGAGCCTGGGGGTGCTGAGCCTGGGGGTGCTGAGCCTGCGGGTGCGGGGCCTGGGAGTGCTGGGACTGCGGGTGCTGGAGCTGAGGGTACTGTGCCTGAGAGTTTGCCGCCTGGGGGTGCTGAGCCTGGGGGTGCTGCGACTGGGGGTGCTGAGCCTGCGGGTACTGAGCCTGCGGGTACTGAGCCTGGGGGTGCTGCTACTGAGCCTACGGAGCCTCGGGTTACTGCGTCTGGGGGTGCTCCGGTTCGGGGTGCTGAGCAGTCTCTCACACCGCAGCAGCTTCGTGACTGGTACGTCCGGCGCTTTCGCCGTCCTAGTGGCTCGGCTGGAGTTGGGGGTGCTGGGGCTGCTCGTCCTGGGGGTGCTCGTACTGGGGGTACTGGAGCTGCCGGGACTGGTTGTTCTGGGAGCACTGCGACTGGAGCTGCTGGAGCTGGGGACTCTGGCGCTGGCGGTGCTAGCGGAGTTGGAGCTGCCGACTCTGGGGGTGGCGCTGCTGCTGGTGCTGCGGACCCGCCTGGTGGAGCTGCTGCTGGAGCTGAGGACCCGAGCGGTGGCGCTGCTGCTGGTGCTGGGGACCCGGACGTTGGAGCTCCTGCTGGTCCTGAGGACCCGGCCGCTGGAGTCTCTTCTGTTTCTGGAGACGCTGTGCGGCCGCGACCGTACTTCGTACCGCTCCTTCAGCAGGTTCTTGGGCAGGCTCCTCCTCCTTGTCCTCCTCCCTCCGTAGAGTGTCCTCCGCCTGTCCAGCCGCAGTCACAGTTACCGCCTGCCTCGCCTCTCCCTGCTCCCTCTCCTTACGCTGGTCCCACAGGAGGTCTTACAGAGCGTCGTGAGCCTGAGTCTCGTCCTGCGTCGCCTGTTCGTCCTGCTCGCACTGGTAGTCGTGTCCGTCGTGAGCGTCCTCCTCCTGTCCCAGGCACTCACTACATGACTCTGCGTCCCTCTACTGCTCCTCGGCGTGTCCCTCTACCGTCTCCTCCTGCGTCCTCTTTGCCTGCCGTTCCGGACCCTGAGTCTGACCGGTATCGCGCTGAGCACCCTACAGTCACGCGTCTCCTAGCTACTGTTGTCACTGACCCTACCTTTGAGTCCTCGGCTGCGTCTGCTCTGGTCGCTGAGTTGGTTGACTTTGCTGCTGCCTGTCGTCTAGACTACGCTGCTAGCCTTGTTGCTGAGTCAGAGTCTGCGTCTGTCTGTCCTCCGTCCGTCGGGGGTGAGTGTGCTCTTGGCACGGACGTCCTTGAGGACAGGCAGGAGGACTTTGACTCTCTTGCGGCTGCTGTACCTCATCTCGTGGCCTGGTTACTTGCCCCTGAGGGAGACCCGGATGCACTAGACATCCCCACTCCGCGCACTTACGCAGAGGCGATCTCGGGTCCCTACTCCTCTCAGTGGCAGACAGCCATGGACGCAGAGATGGCATCCTGGAAGTCCACAGGCACCTACGTCGATGAGGTTCCCCCTCCTGGGGCGAACATCGTCGATGGCATGTGGATTTTCAGGGTGAAGCGGCCGCCTGTCTTCAAGGCTCGTTACGTTGCTAGAGGCTTCAGTCAGCGTCAGGGGGTCGACTTCTTCCAGACCTTCTCCCCCACCCCGAAGATGACCACTCTTCGGGTTCTGCTGCACGTTGCTGCTCAGCGTGACTACGAGCTTCACTCTCTTGACTTCAGCACAGCGTTCCTGCAGGGCAGCCTGCACGAGGAGATCTGGCTGCGCCGCCCACCTGGCTTTACTGGGTCGTTTCCCCCTGGTACCCAGTGGAGTCTCCGCCGGCCAGTCTACGGTCTCCGCCAGGCGCCACGTGAGTGGCACGACACACTGAGGACTACTCTTGCGGCTCTTGGGTTCGCGCCGTCTACTGCTGACCCGTCGCTGTTTCTGCGCACAGACACGTCGCTGCCGCCGTTCTACATTCTCGTGTACGTCGACGACTTGGTCTTTGCTACTGCTGACACTGAGGCACTCGCTCGTGTGAAGTCGGAGCTGCAGAAGAGACACACCTGCACTGACCTGGGTGAACTGCGTAGCTACCTTGGCTTGCAGATCACCCGGGACAGAGCTCGCCGCACCATCACCCTGACTCAGTCACACATGGTGCAGCAGGTCCTTCAGCGCTTCGGCTTCCAGTTCTCCTCACCACAGGCCACACCTCTGGCTACCAGCCACTCGCTCTCAGCTCCACCTTCGGACAAGTCCGTAGAGCCGAGTGGCCCGTACCCAGAGCTTGTAGGCTGCCTCATGTACCTGATGACTTGCACGCGACCTGACCTCGCGTACCCTCTTAGCATCCTTGCTCGTTACGTTGCGCCTGGGAGACACAGGCGAGAGCACTGGGAGGCTGCTAAGAGGGTGCTGCGTTACTTGTGCAGTACATCAGGCATGGGGCTGGTGCTTGGAGGACGCGACAGAGTTGTCCTCACTGGTCACTCGGACGCTTCTTGGGTGGACGACCTGGCTACGCAGCGGTCGTCACAGGGTTACACCTTCAGCCTTGGCTCTGGTTCTGTCTCGTGGCGGTCCACCCGCTCTTCCTCTGTTCTCGGCTCTAGTTGTGAGGCTGAGATCTACGCCACAGCCATGGCTGCACAGGAGTTACGCTGGCTCACCTACCTGCTGACTGACTTGGGAGAGCGGCCTAGTTCTCCTCCAGTTCTGTACGGTGACAACAAGGCGGCTCTTGCCTTGTGTCAGGAGCACAGACTGGAGCACAGGACGAAGCACATTGCTCTTCGCTACTTTCTTGCTCGAGAGCTTCAGCAGCGCGGTCAGCTTCGGCTTGTGTACGTGGACTCGAAGGCCAACACTGCTGATATCTTCACCAAGGCGCTCCCGCCTAGTGATCATCAGCGGCACTGTACTTCTTTAGGCCTTGTGTCCACGTTTCCTCACTTGCTCACTGCTTGACATTCTTTGTACTGTACTTTATATATATCTTGTTGCTTGCTTGCTAGGTTTTGATCACTGTGTTGCTTGTCTTGTACTATATCTAGCACTGCATGTGAACTGGCCTTGTGGCCTTTACTTGTGCTCGGAGTGTGGTGACGTTGTGATCCACCCTGGGCTTTGCTTTGCTTTGCTGGACTGGTCTTGTGACCCTTTGTTCTCCCCCACTTTGCCTATGGGGGTGTGTTAAACTGTATTATGCTTGTAGGCTGTAGTGGGGTAGCCAATATGGGGTACAACCCCAACTAGGGTTTCATATTTGTACCCAAACTTCTGCTAGTTCATTCATTCTTGCCTAGTTATCTTGAGAGTCTCCACTTCTCATCACCTTTCATAGTGTACCCTAGCTTATCTATTTAGAAGAAAGTTGAGCTCAATTCATGTGTGTATTCAAGTTGACATCTATGTTCGTGCATATACCAACATACAATCCAACACCCTGTTTTTTGTTATTTCCTGAACTTGTTTCTCTTATCAATCATCAACATCAGCATCTTGACTTCAGGCTGCACCGAATTTCGAAGTCTCAATTTAAAGTTTTTGTGGTACGATTATGAGATTGCTTGTGTGTTAATAGAATTGATTCACCCGCTTTTTATTTTTACTTTATCTTTCAATTTAAGTCTATTAAAGTGATGTTGTTCTTCATTCTGTCAGAAGAACTGAACGAGGAATGACTGTACTAGCACAAAGTTGGATACAAGTAGGAAACCCTAATCTAGTGTACCCCCTAAGGTGTAACCCACTACAGCCTACAATCATATAAACATATAATGTTTGACACACCCCCATAGGCGCAGTGGGAGACAACCACAGGGTCACGAGACCAGTCAAAGCAAAGGAAGGCAAGCTCAGGGTGGATCTCAAGGATTCCACACAAATTCCGAGCACAAGCAAGCGGTCACAAGACCAGTCCACATGCAGGTTTATAATAGAGCAAGAGATACAGTGATCACAACCTAACAAGAGTGAACATGCAGGTATATATATATAGTGATCACAGTACAAGCATGGTCAAGAAGTAAGCAAATGAGGTCCAGTAGGCACAAGGCCTAGCAGAGTGCAGAAGCGCTGATGGTCACAAGGCTGAAGCGCCTTGGTGAACACATCAGCAGTGTTGTGTCAGAATATTATGCTCTAGCCTGTAGTGGGGTGCTCTGTAGCGAGTACAACCCTTCTAGGGTTTGCTATATGTATCCCCATTCTTGCTAGTTCACCCCTCTCTTTTGCCTAATTCTCTCGACATGCTATCAGAGCAGGACGATCCTGTTGGGTCGATCCTGTGGGTGGGCCCACCACCAAATGCTTCCGCTGCTGTTCTACTAGTCCGCGACGCCTCCTTCCTGCCGCGCGCTCGGGGCGTGCGGCGGTTTTCTCCCGTGGGGGATGCCCGCGTCCCCCCGATCCCGTCGCCCGCGGCCCCGCTTTCCCGTCGCCCGCGGCCCCGCGATCCCGTCGCCCGCGGCCCCCCGATCCCGTCGCCCGCGGCCCCGCGATCCCGTCGCCCGCGGCCCCCCGATCCCGTCGCCCGCGGCCCCGCGATCCCGTCGCCCGCGGCCCCCCGATCCCGTCGCCCGCGGCCCCGCGATCCCGTCGCCCGCGGCCCCCCGATCCCGTCGCCCGCGGCCCTGCGATCCCGTCGCCCGCGGCCCCGCTTTCCCGTCGCCCGCGGCCCCCCGATCCCGTCGCCCGCGGCCCCCCCGATTTCCCGTCGCGTCGCCCTGGGGAGCCGCGCGCGGCCCCTCGCTGCCCCGTGGTGGCGTCCTGGGGGCCGCGCGCCGTCCCCCTCGCCGTCCCCCGTGCTCCTTCCCCCGTTCCGCCCGTTTTAGGGTTTGGGGGTGAGGAGTGTGGGGGTGGCAGCTATGGGGGTGCCGTGTGTGTGCGCCGTGCCCTGCTCCTCCTCCTCCTCCGTCTCCCACTGCTGCAGCTGCCGCTGAGGGGGGTGGATGTGTGGGAGCCGAGGGTTAGGGTTTAAAGGGGGGTGCCGTGGGAGTGGAGCTAGGGTTTGAAGCAGGGGGTGTGTGTCGAGGGGTGTGGGACAGTTGGAGGAGGTTGAGCGGAGGCCGCCGTCGTGTAGTCCGCAGCGCCTGTATTCCGGGGGTCGATTAGCCACCGGTAGCTCAGAGAGCCGGTTGCGCCGTCGCCTGTGGGTCCGTTGCTCCTGCCGCGCATATTAGCCGCGGAGCCTGTTACTCCTGTACTCCGGGGCACTCATTCCCGGTAGCCACGTTGTCGCACCAGAGCCGTCTGTTGCCCGTGTGTCTGCAGCTTCAGTCGTCGCCTCCTATCTACTCTCCTCTCGCCAGCCCTCCTCCTCCTCACTTGCCCCCCGTGACTGCCTCTAGCTTTGCTCATAATTGTGAACCTTAAACTATTGCTTCTTGCTTGTGCTCAGAATGTGTGGTGACATCGTGATCCACCCTGAGCTTGTACTGCTTTGTTTCCTCTGCTGATTACACCCCACTTTGGCTATGGGGGTGTGTCAGAATATTATGCTCTAGCCTGTAGTGGGGTGCTCTATAGCGAGTACAACCCTTCTAGGGTTTGCTATATGTATCCCCATTCTTGCTAGTTCACCCCTCTCTTTTGCCTAATTCTCTCGACATGTTGGCCTCAGTGGCCACGTAACGAATACAAAGCTGACCGCGCTGCTGCAGCTCTCGAGCAAGGAAGTACCGCAGGGCGATGTGCTTCGTTCTGTGCTCCAGTCTGTGCTCCTCACACAAGGCAATGGCAGCCTTGTTGTCGACGTACAGCACTGGAGGAGAACGAGGCCGCTCTCCCAGGTCGGTCAGCAGATAGGTCAGCCAGCGTAGCTCCTGGGCAGCCATGGCTGTGGCGTAGATCTCAGCCTCACAACTGGAGCTGAGAACAGAAGAAGAGCGTGTAGAACGCCAAGAAACTGAGCCAGAGCCAAGGCTGAAGGTGTAACCTTGAGACGACCGCTGAGTAGCCTGGTCGTCTGCCCAAGAAGCGTCTGAGTGTCCTGTGAGTACAACTCGGTCTCGCCCTCCAAGTACTAGCCCCATGCCCGACGTACTGCACAAGTAGCGCAACACCCTCTTAGCGGCATCCATGTGCTCCTTCTTGTGACGGCCAGGAGCGACATAGCGTGCAAGGATGCTAAGAGGGTATGCCAGGTCAGGTCGAGTGCAGGTCATCAGGTACATGAGGCAGCCCACAAGCTCTGGATACGGGCCACTCGGCTCTACGGACTCATCCGAAGGCAGAGCTGAGAGCGAGTGACCGGTAGGCAGAGGAGTGGACTGAGGCGAGGAGTACGTGAAGCGGAAGCGCTGGAGAACCTGCTGCACCATGTGTGACTAAGTCAGGGTGATGGTGCGCCGTGCTCTGTCCCGGGTGATCCGCAAGCCAAGATAGCTTGTCAGCTCACCCAGGTCTGTGCACGTGTATCTCCTCTGCAGCTCCGACTTCACGTGGGCGAGTGCCGCGGTGTCAGCAGTGGCAAAGACCAAGTCGTCGACGTACACGAGGATGTAGAACGGCGGCAGCGAGGTGTCAGTGCGTAGAAACAGTGACGGGTCAGCAGTAGAGGGAGCGAACCCAAGAGCCGCAAGTGTCGTCCTCAGTGTGTCGTGCCACTCACGTGGTGCCTGGCGGAGACCGTAGACCGGCCGCTGGAGCCTCCACTGGGTACCAGGAGGAACCGACCCAGTGAAGCCAGGTGGGCGACGTAGCCAGATCTCCTTGTGCAGGCTGCCCTGCAAGAAAGCAGTGCTGAAGTCAAGTGAGTGAAGCTCGTAGTCGCGCTGAGCGGCTATGTGTAGCAGCACCCGAAGAGTGGTCATCTTCGGGGTGGGGGAGAAGGTCTGGAAGAAGTCTACTCCCTCTCGCTGACTGAAGCCTCGAGCAACGTAGCGCGCCTTGAAGACAGGAGGAGAACCCGGTGGCCGTTTCACCCTGAAAATCCACATGCCACTGACGATGTTCGCCCCAGGTGGGGGAACCTCGTCGACGTAGGTGCGTGTGGACTTCCAGGAAGCCATCTCTACGTCCATGGCTGTCTGCCACTGAGAGGAGTAGGGATCCGCCATCGCCTCAGCGTAAGTGCGCGGGGTCGGGATGTCAGGAGCATCCGGGTCTCCCTCAGGGGCAACTAGTAAGGACACGAGACGGGGCAAAACAGCAGCAAGGCACTGGAACTCCTCCTGTCTGTCCTCAAGGACGTCCGTGCCAAGAGCACACTCACCCCCGACGGACGGAGGACAGACAGACTCAGACGCAGACTCAGCGACAAGGCTAGCGGCGTAGTCTAGACGACAGCGGGCAGCAAAGTCAACCAACTCAGCGACCAGCGCAGACGCAGCAGAGGACTCAAAGGTAGGGTCAGTGACAACAGTAGCGAGGAGACGCGTAACAGTGGGACTGGCAGCACGACGGGAGTCAGACTCCGGGTCAGGAAGAGTAGGAAGAGAGGAAGCAGGAGGAGACGGTAGCGGGACACGCTGAGGAGCAGTGGAGGGACGCAGAGTCATGTAGTGAGTGCCAGGGACAGGAGGAGGACGCTCACGTGGGACACGACGACCAGTGCGAGCAGTACGAACAGGCGACGCAGGACGAGACTCAGGCTCACGACGCTCTGTAAGACCTCCCGTGGGACCAGTGTAAGGAGAGGGAGCAGGGAGAGGCGAGGCAGGCGGTAACTGTGACTGCGGCTGGACAGGCGGGGGACACTCTACGGAGGGAGGAGGACAGGGAGAAGGAGCCTGACCAAGAACCTGCTGAGGTGGCGCCCTGGGGGTCGCGCGCCTTCCCCCTCGCCGTCCCCCGCGCTCCTTCTCCCTTTCGCCCGTTTTAGGGTTTGGGGGTGGGGAGTGTGGGGGTGGCGGCTGTGGGGGTGTCGGTTGTGCGTTACTCTACCTACTCCTCCTCCTCCCTAGTCTCCCTCTACTGCAGCTGCCGCTGAGGGGGGTGGTGTGTGGGAGTCTAGGGTTTGGGGTTTAAGGGGGGGTACCGTGGGAGTGGAGCTAGGGGTGAAGCAAGGGGTGTGTGTCGAGGGGTGTGGGACTGTTGGGGGAGGTTGAGCGGAGACTGCCGTCGTGTCGTCCGCAGCACCTGTATTCCGGGGTTCCGCGGACCTCCGGTAGCTCAGAGAGCCGGCTGCACCTGTCGCCCGTGGGTCCGCTGCACCCTCCGCAGCGACTATTACCCCTGTAGTCCGGGGCTCTGCTTCCGGTAGCCACTAGCGTTGCGCCAGAGCCGTCTGATGCCCGTGTGTCTGCAGCTTCAGTCGTCGCCTCCACTCCTTTCTCCTCTCGCCAGCCCTCCTCCTCCTCATTTGTCCTCTGTGACCGCCTCTAGCTTTGCTCATAACTTATAAACTGTTGCTTCTTGAACTTGTGCTCAGAATGTGTGGTGACATCGTGATCCACCCTGAGCTTGTACTGCTTTGCTTGCTCTGCTGATTACACCCCACTTTGGCTATGGGGGTGTGTCAGAATGTTATATTTGTCTAGCCTGCAGTGGGGTGCTCTGTAGCGAGTACAACCCTTCTAGGGTTTGCTATTTGTATCCCCATTCTTGCTAGTTCAACCCTCTCTCTTTTGCCTAATTCTCTCGACACACTCCTGCACCTAGACTCTTTACGGGGGCTTCAATTGACGGTGCGTTAAGAAGAAGGTTTGTATTTCGTAGAAGAAATGTATGTGGGGATGGGGCATGCTTATATCGGTGCTTGTCACTCGCAATAACCAATAATGATGAACTTTGGCGCCCATTAAAGGACAAAATCGGTCTACATATACATGCAAATTGGGCAAGATATCAAATGATGGTGTCGATGTGTCATGATGTTCCGCTAGCATCGGCGGATGAATATGTCGATTATATTCAACATCCTTCAATTTGGGGTTCGGTTTGCGAAATCAAAGCCTTTTGCGAGTTACTGAACATGACTGTTATTATTTGGCTCCATTCCCGTGAATGGGTGCAATATGAAGGAATTGAATTTCTAACGAATAATAATCAAATTCATCTTTGGTTATCAAACAACCACTACACACTTCTCGAGCAATGTGACAAAGGCGAAATTTGTGGCACCTCATTTCCTATTGAAACAAGTACACAAACTGTACATGATGTGACAAATGACAGAGATAGCTACTTTAAACAAAACTTGGTATCACCAGCTACGGTCGTGCCGAGCGCTGGACTTGGGTTGGGTGATAAGGAGCGTGACACTCCACGAAGTGCGAAAATGTCATCTTCAGGTATTCACGTTGCCTCATCTGATTCAGTGCCAAGTACTGAAACACGCCATGCACGACCGAGTTGTGTTGACGAAGTGGAAGAAGATGTGTCTGTTGTAAACATTTCAGATGGAAGGATTGATGCAAATGGAGATATCCATTTTTCGATTCCTAACATTGCACCGATTAGAGGCCTTACTGGTATTATTGCAGAATGATCTCGTTACACAGTAAGGATGATGGTAAAAGGAGGAAAAATACGCGTTGGCGGGTTCCTTACAGATCGTCATGCCGCTTGGGCACGTCAATACGCTGTCTTAAAGTATAAAGGATTGAATACGAAAGAGAAGCTTCCGTTCGACCGACGATATTTCATCGACAACGAAAGACTTGTGCGCGTCCCTTTTTTCGACTCGATGTTTAAGATCAATGATAATAACGCATCTACGCAAAATTCGAAGAAGACGTATACAGGCGTTTACCAAGGTTGTGAGAAGTTTGGATTTCGAATAATGGTGCGCGGTAAACCTGTCAGAATATTATGCTCTAGCCTGTAGTGGGGTGCTCTGTAGCGAGTACAACCCTTCTAGGGTTTGCTATTTGTATCCCCATTCTTGCTAGTTCAGCCCTCTTTTGCCTTCATTCTCTCTTGCCTAGCTAGGTCAACCCTAGCTATGGCTCCTCAGTATACCTACTATTACGACATGGTATCAGAGCTTAACGTTCCTGGCCTGTGGGCCCACTTCACTGCTTCCGCTGCTACTGCTACTCCCTGTCCGCCGCGCGCCCCGTGGTGCGCGGCGTCGAAACTAGGGTTTTCAGCCCGCCGTGCGCCCCGAGGCGCGCGGCGGTTTTCTGCCCGCCGTGCGCCCCGAGGCGCGCGGCGGTTTTCTGCCCGCCGTGTGCCCCGAGGCGCGCGACGGGTTCCTGCCCCGTCACTCGGCACGTCGCCCCCGGGAGGCGCTGCGACGGGCGACGGGGACCCGCGCGTCGCCCCCCGTCGCCCGTCGTGGCCTGCACGCGGCCCGTACACCCGGCACGCGGCCCGTACGGGCTGCGCCAGGCCTGCGCGCGGCCCGTACGGGCTGCGCCAGGCCCGCGCGCGGCCCGTACGGGCTGCGCCAGGCCCGCGCGCGGCCCGTACGGGCTGCGCCAGGCCCGCGCGCGGCCCGTACGGGCTGCGCCAGGCACGCGCGCGGCCCGTACGGGCTGCGCCAGGCCCGCGCGCGGCTCGGACCGCCTGCGCGCGGTTCGGGAGGCGGTGCCAGGCCCGTGGGCGGCCCGTTCTTCGCTTCCCCTGTCCTCCCCGCTGTCCCCCGTGCTTCTGAAGGCGCCCCACCCCTCCTTCTGCCCGTTCTCCTGGATTAGGGTTTGGGGTGGGGGGTATGGGGGTGCAGCTTCAGTGTGCCGTTCCCTGCTCCTCCTCCTCCCTCGTCTCCCTCTGCTACAGCTGCCGCTGAGGGGGGTGGTGTGTGGGAGCCTAGGGTTTGGGGTCTAAGGGGGGTACCGTCGGAGTGGAGCTAGGGTTCCAGCAGGGGGTGTGTGAGAGGGGGGTGGGACAGTCGGGGGAGGTTGAGCGGAGGCTGCCGTCTTGTCGTCAGCAGCACCTGTAGTCCGGGGCGCTTGTTCCGGTAGCCCAGTCGTAGCCAGCTGCGCCAGTCGCCCGTGGGTCCGTTGCTCGTCTGCCGCTCTTCTTAGCCGCGGAGCCAGTTACTCCTGTAGTCCGGGGCGCTTGTTCCGGTAGCCACTGAGCCAGTTTGACTCCTGTTGCCCGTGTGTCTGCAGCTTCAGCCGACGCCTCTTATCTCCTCTCCACCTACAGTCTCGCCTCCTCCTCCTCACTTGACCCCTTGTGACTGCCTCTAGCTTTGCTCATAATTGTGAACCTTAAACTATTGCTTCTTGCTTGTGCTCAGAATGAGTGGTGACATCGTGATCCACCCTGAGCTTGTACTGCTTTGTTTCCTCTGCTGATTACACCCCACTTTGGCTATGGGGGTGTGTCAGAATATTATGCTCTAGCCTGTAGTGGGGTGCTCTGTAGCGAGTACAACCCTTCTAGGGTTTGCTATTTGTATCCCCATTCTTGCTAGTTCAGCCCTCTTTTGCCTTCATTCTCTCTTGCCTAGCTAGGTCAACCCTAGCTATGGCTCCTCAGTATACCTACTATTACGACAAAACCTTATATGTACGAAAAATGGGATTCAGAAGAATCTGCGGCACGTGCAAGACAATACTTGTTGCATCTAATTTTCGGCCCCGAATGCAGGAAGAACTTATCATTTAATGTGGACGAGTATTACAACGACGGCGCATTCATTCACAATGATGATTTGGATGCATTGTTTGCCGATGTTGAAGAGCGCTTCAATGAAGAACACACGCATTCACAAAGCGTGGAGCAAGCTAAAGGTCGATTTGAAGAAGCTTCCAAGGAAGGTCCAATATTCGGGTGCGACAGTTGCGACAAGTTAATGTTCAGGCGCCAATTGTCCAAATTGGAAAGTTCAGACTTTCCACAATTGAAAAACGTTTGCAATGGTTGCAAAAATGACATTGCGAACAAAAAAAATTCCAGTTCTTTCACGAATGGCAGGTGCTTCGTTGCCGAAACGTCACGACGATCTTTCAGGATTGTCAAATTTGGAGGAGCGGTTAATTTCACCACGTATTGTGTTTTCAAGCATTACACAAAGTCACGTGGGAAAACAATACAAGATACGAGGTGGGATAGTGAATGTTCCTGTTAAAGTTGTTGACATGGTGACTGCATTACCTCGTTTACCACAAGAAGCGCATTCAGTGCGCGTTCGTTTCAAACGTAAATTGTGTAATACACATAACGTATTTGACGACAACGTAAGGCCCGCCAAGATTTTGCGCGCCCTTTCGTTTCTTGAAAAGAAAGATCTTTTCAAACGACATGGAATCACGCTGGATGAGGAAAGGATGTTAGAACTGCAACAAGAGATTGTTGATAGGGAACTTCTCAACGAGTTTTTATCACAAGATCAAGCCACAGATGACGGACAATCTCGTGAGAGAGATTTGGGTTTATCGGATGAGGAGGTGGAACTAGACATCGACGAAACTTACCTTAACGTTGGCATATTGGATACGATACTTTGCAACGAGCCGCTTTATCAAAATCTGGAGCAATTCGTAGTGGAGATGGCACCTGGCGAAGGATCGAGACCGATGCCCATACTCATGGACAAATTTGTCGAAGAATTAGCATTTCCAACATTATTTTGTGGAGAAGCTCGCTTAACTGGCGTTGACACATCATCATTAAGTTATCATGAAATTGTCAAGTGGGAGCTACTTAACCAAGATGCACGCTTTTCTTCGTGCCCACCAAATATATTCTTCAAAATGTTCAAGTTGGAATTGCTTCAAATGGACAACGTAATTGGTACTCGCGTGCGAAGGGAGATGATTGAGCACGTTGGTCAGTATTCGGCAAAAGATATGCTGAACAATGACGTACGAAGATCGTTGCAGAAAAAAGATGCATTGTTCAACGAATTCAAGAGTCTCCGTGTATCGCCGCAGTACTTGGAAGATTGCAGACGCGACATATTCGCAATGATCAGACAATTGGGTCCGCCAACATTCTTTCTGACTATCTCCATGGCGGATACAAAATGGGTCGACTTGCACGTCATCTTGCTAGAGCACAACAGAAATACAGGAAACCTTGCTAAACTCTCAAACACTAATATAAATCCTCCCCTAGATTTTGAAACCGTAGCTTTACTTGTGCGTGTATTCCCAGTGGTATGCGCAAGATACTATGTCGAACGGAAGAATGCATTGTTTCGAGAGATCTTGACGAGGAAGACAGGCATTCTCGGAACAGTCGTTGATTATTTTGTCCTCGACGAATTCCAGCATCGAGGCGCTCCCCATTCTCATTGTCTTATATGGAGTGAGTTCTTGGCATGTGACGCAACAATTCCTTTGGAGAGGATTCTTGAATTTGCTGATAAGCACATTTCGTGTCATGCGCAAGACCTCACAGAAGATGAAAAATTTTGAAATACAATTTCAAAATTTAAAGATTATGACAAGACTTGTAAAGGAGATTGTAGTAAGGAGTCACAATCTCTATCTCGTGGCAGGTCCACGGACTTGCCACCTAGTCCAGTTCATTTCTAGATCTACATCTAGAACAGCACACTCTACTAGTTCTCTCAACCTCCGCTAGCTCCTCCCTATTGCTCTTGCTACGTTTATGCCCCTAGGAATGTTGTTCCATGTAATGGTAACGCAGCATCCGCTGTCATTTTGGAGTGGCGTAGATGTTTCAGTTTCTGGCGTGCGTTATGATGGTGCGGCTGGGACATGACCTGATGCTGCTGGCGCGCTACATGCTCTTGCTGCTTCCGCTCAATCTGCTTCTGTTATGCTTGCAATAGCCGCTGGCGCGTGCGCGATCTGCTGCTGCTGATGCGTGTACGATCTGATGCTGCTAGCATGGGCGAGATCTGCGATTGCTGCTGCTACTGCTATTGCTGGCGTGGGCGCAATCGGCTGCTGCTGGTGCGTCCAGATCTGCTGCACACTCAGCTACAGGGCGCGATCTGTTCCTTCTGACATATGCTCGATCTGCTGCTGCTGGCATATGCTCGATCTGCTGCCGTTGGCGATTTCGTAATCTGCTACTGCTGGCGATTTCGCGATCTGCTGCTGCTGGCGATTTCGCGATCTGCTGCTGCTGGCGATTTCGCGATCTGCTGTTTTTGGCGATTTCGCGATATGCTGCTGCTGGCAATTTCGCGATCTGCTGCTGCTGGCGATTTCGCGATCTGCTGCTGCTGGCGATGTTGCGATCTGCTGCCGTTGGCGATTTCGCGATCTGCTGCTGCTGGCGATGTTGCGATCTGCTGCCGTTGGCGATTTCGCGATCTGCTGCTGCTGGCGATTTCGCGATCTGCTGCCACTGGCGATTTCGCGATCTGCTGCTATTGGCGATTTCATGATTTTCTGCTGCTGCTGTCGTGCATTCTATTCGCTGCTAGGGCGTTTGTGCGCGATCTGCAGCTATTGGCGTCTGGGCGATCTGACGCTGCTGCTGTGTGCGCAATCTCCTGCTTTTGCTGATCGCGATCTGCTCCTATTGCTGCACTATCGCTGTTGCTAGGCGCGATCGCCGCTGCAGGCCTGCGTTCGCCGCTGCAGGCATGCGCTCGACGCTGCAGGCCTGCGCTCGCCGCTACTGTCGCGCGTTCGCTGCTGCTACGTGCGATCGCTGCCGTTGCTCGCTAGCGCCTCTGGTGTGGCGCGATGTGCTGGTGGTGGGTCGCTTTGCGTGGCGTGATAGATGCTACTACATCTGCAACATTGCCTGTGCTGCAGATGGTGCTGGGAGTCACGAAGCCGCAGTTGCAGTTATTGGTGTAACTACACCATTTGGTGTCAAGAGATTGTTGGCCTTAAAAGATTAATTATGGCCTAAAAAATATTATATTTATGTGCAAAGCACCTAGCATGACATGGGCAGTATCATGCACCATAAGGGACCTTGTAAAGATTCATGTTATGATCAACATCTGCCAAGGTGGTACACCTCATACGCCAATCGCAAAGAGCGTTAAAAAAAAGAAAAAAACAAGAGGCGACGAAGTCGACATAGGGTTGCGAAGCTTATTTGTAAATAATATATTTTGTTCTACTACGTACTTTCCTAGATTTCTTAGACATGACACATATCCAATATTGTGTTGACATGAAAAGGTAGCAGCAAGAATCGAACCGGAGACAACTGGCTTCTGATTCGAAATCCATACCACTGTGCTTCCACAACTGACTTCGAGGGGTAAAAATTTAAAACAGCGACCTGTTGAAAATGTTGCATTGATACAGAAGGCCGCGGCAAGAACCGAACCCGAGACCATTGGATTGAAACAATACTCAAACCACTGCGCTAACAGAACTACCTTCAGTTTCCGGAAAATTTGTCAGGCAGTTTAATTGAAGCCGAAAATTGAATTCCTTTCCCAACATTTCGTCTCTTTCTGGATCGTCAATGCCCTAGTTTCCTCCCGCGTCTCCCTCAACTCCCGCTCCTCCTACGACTGCAGCAGTCATATACTTACTAGGTAAGAATTTAAGGACTAGCGTACGTACTAACGTCTGCTAGTTCTTTTTAGACTTCAAGAAAATATTAGGAGCAGTTTCGTTCATGTTCTTTTCTCTAATTTGAACCAGTAAGTTCTAAGTTATCTAGAAACTTAATCGTTTTTAAGGATATCGTCCATTTCGACGGAACCGTTAGGTCGTTCTTAAATAATGTGTCTTCTCCCGTAAGTCCAACTGTGCTGCTCACGCTCTTAACTCCTAGAACTATCCTCTCATTTCTCTATCATGTCGTTTTCCTCCTTCCTTTTTATTCTTATCAGCTTAGACGCTCTTCTTTCGGTTTTTCTAGTATCTGTGCCCCATCTTCTCGTAGTTATGTGTGTGTGTGTGTGTTTTTTTCTGTCATACTTACAGGCTCTTTCTGTCTCATTTCTTGCAATGTTTCTTCTCCTCGCATCTCGCGTATAGTCCTCGTATTGCATGTTATCTTCCTTCCGTATTGGTTCCACTCCTACCTTCGTGCGGTTTTTGAATATGTCTTTCATAAGTCTACGAATGTTTTTTTAGAAGCCATAGTTTATTGAAGTCTCTCTCTCTCTCTCTCTCTCTCTCTCTCTCTCTCTCTCTCTCTCTCTCTCTCTCTCTCTCTCTCTCTCTCTCTCTCTCTCTCTCTCTCTCTCTCTCTCTCTCTCTCTCTCTCTCTCTCTCTGTCAAACTCTTTCGCTCGTTTATGTATCTATCAAAACGCTACTATATACGAGCTCATTTATGTTTTCTTCTTTCCTTGCCCAGATTATTGCGTTTCCTCTATGCGGTTATTATCACATCTGGTATTTTTATTCGTTATTCTCCTTTGTACTTCTCTTCCCCACCTGCCTACGTTTCAAATCCTGTAATTCCGTCGTATCGTAGTTCTCTAATGTGTCTCTGCCTCCGTCCTTTTTTCTGCCCCTTCTGCCCCGTTCCTTTCCCTTCCCACTACGTTTCCCCCCGTTTCCCTCCCAGGGTCTTCGCTATAACGTTCGGAGGCTAATGTGGAAATTAAAAGGATTTTGTTTGATTTTTGTTTGAAATGTTAATGATTGATGCTACTGCATTGTTATGTTAGATTTCTTTTAGGTTCATTTTCTGATTGTGACTCGTCTTTGTGTGTGCATATCGGTATGTGCGTGTGTGCGTATGTGTCTCTGTGTGCATATTCATACATATCCACCTGCTATTGCATTAACAATGCGTATCTGTGGATTTTAAAAAAATGGTCAAGCTATCATTTCCGAGAAGGTTCTTTGCCCACTCAGTGAGTGTGTTCACTTGAACTGGATTTGATGGATTTTGATCATTTTTTTAGTTTACACAGATTGTGTTGTTTCATGTAACAGTTGGATGATTCAGGAACTATGCTATCGACTTCCCCCCCATGCTAGGCAGGGGATGCGGTAGCATAAGGTCTGGGTCAATTAACTGTCACGCATTTCCATCATGCCATGCATTCATTTCACTGCACCGGACCTATACCGAAATAAACAGAGCACATGTATATTCACCACAGTCGTATATGCATGTATATTTATGCATTTTGCACTCAATCATCATTATACTTCATCTATACATTATTTTTTACGGCATATGCATTACCGAATAAACGGTCACGCATTCACAGTTACGGTACATCATTTTGGCAAGTCATGTTTATGTTTCATCGATAAAGTATAGGTTACCAGTCAAGGCGAACTACCTAGGAAATGTGAAAGAATGTGGTACGGCACGTGCTAAATTGTCGTGGCAAATACACAGCACTGAATCACTTAGCCACGATTCGCTATTTTTTTTTCATAACGATGAAAAAAAAATTGTACATAACGATTGTAATAGGTTGCTTCGCAACCCAAAAAAAAAAAAGGGAAGAGGAAGAAGAGAGAGAAAGAGAGGGTTTCTTCCAGGTTCTCGCTGGACTTTAGGGTGAGTTTATTTCCCATTCTATGGGATCTAAAATATTTCGTGAGGCGACTCTCTCTTTTGTGTGATTGCACATACAGCCATCGGAATCGTGCCGGAGGTTACCCATCGGGCACTGCTTGGACGTTGCCATGGATTTCATTGTCCACCCTATGTATTCTTACCGTGGTAAGCTAGAATGTTGCGATGACCTAAAGTAAAGTAAAGTTTAAAAAATAAAAAAGATGCAGTTTCCAGCCGTTTCGAGCACATTTTGCCATCTTGGGTACCACTATTCTCAATCACTCAGCGCCTTCACGCTGAAATTTGCCGAAACAACATGACTGAGTTTATTCAATTATTGTACCTAGCTACTTTCATAATATCGAACGTTATCGTAGCACTTCCTAATATATTTTTGAGATGCGCCGCTGCTAAAAAATATAGAGTTTGAGTTGTTCCGGCGGCCTTGTTGCGGACGTGCAATTTTTGTATGCAACGGTCATGCGGTTGCTGCCATTCACATGACATTCTTATGCGGAAGTTCTTATGAGGAGATCTCCTCAACACTTATGAGCACGAATTCGTCACCCACCATAATAGAGAATCTTCCACGTGTCAATGTTGAAAATCTTGGTGTCGAGCATTTGATTTTGCAAGGATTGCATTTCTGACAGCTGCCAGTAGGTAACTTCCTACTGTGTATCAGACAGCACAGGTTCATTAGCATAGCCCCCAGTTTATAACTCGTTGAAGGCCGTTGTTGGAAGATATGGGCCCGTTTTGATAGCACGCACGGATATATGCCAAGGAATCTGATTTCATATTGGTGCGCCTTCACATTTCGTCAAGAAGACCAGGATACTGAGCACTCTATGAAAATAGCCACTACCACCCCATGAAGTAGCCCATGGGAGGTGTACATGTTGCGTATTCGGATACGTTGTGACGTATACCTCGCTTCGATTAAAGGTTCTCACAGAAGCTTCTTACATGTTCTTACACGGTCATACCGACAAATGCGGAAGGATATCAATTTGGCGTGTTATATCTCAAAGTTATCACACACGCGTTCTTGAGTTCTCCCACAAATACATATTTATCGCACGCAAAGCTTGCGCGCGGAAGGCTTGCACCCTGTTAACTATACAAAAAACCAGCACATCCACGTGAATCTTTGGTACAGCCAAAAACCTGAGAACGTCTAAATTATGGCTCCCAATCTGGTTTGTGCACACTGACCTGTGCCATTTGTACGCATCTTACTAGCATGTTGTGGGAGAATGGATTGAAGCAATTGGATAATAGTTGTGATATTACGGATACATATTCGCTTCCACGGGCTCATCAAACTTATGACATGTGTACTACGGAGCTTCTGGTATACACGAAAGCGGTGTCAGAATATTATGTTCTAGCCTGCAGTGGGGTACTCTATAGCGAGTACAACCCAATTAGGGTTTCCTATATGTATGCCAACTGCTGCTAGTGCAAACCCTCCTTTCTTCATTCTTACTTTCTACAGCTAGTTCTGACATGCTATCAGAGCAGGTCGACCCTCCTGGGTCGATCCTGTGGGTGGGCCCACCACCTAAGCCTTCCGCTGCTACTGCTACTGCTACTCTGTGTGTCGCACGCCTCGTGGCGTGCGACGGATTTTTCATCCCGCCGTGCGCCCCGAGGTGTGCGGCGGTTTTCTGCCCGCCGTGCGCCCCGAGGCGCGCGGCGGTTCTCTGCCCGCCGTGCGCCCCGAGGCGCGCGGCGGTTTTCTCCCCCCGTCGCCCGCCGAAGCGCCCCCGGGGACCCGCGCGTCGCCCCCGTCGCCCGTGCGCGGCCCGTACTGCACGAGCGCGGCCCGTACAGGCTGCGCCAGGCCCGCGCGCGGCCTGTCCTGCACGCGCGCGGCCCGTACGGGCTGCGCCAGGCCCGCGCGCGGCCCGTACGGGCTGCGCCTGGCCCGCGCGCGCCTCGGGCCGCCTGCGCGCGGTTCGTACGGGCTGCGCCTGGCCCGCGGGCGCCCGGTCTCCTCTCCCACTGAGCTGCACGCCGTCCCTCGCGCTTCTGACGGCGCCCCACCCCTGCTGCTGCCCGTACTCCTGAATTAGGGTTTGGGGGTGGAGCGTATGGGGGTGCCGTCTCTGTCAGCCGTCCCCTGCTCCTCCTCCTCCTCCGTCTCCCACTGCTGCAGCTGCTGCTCAGGGGGGTGGGTGTGTGGGAGCCGAGGGTTTAGGGTTTAAGGGGGGTGCCATGGGAGTGGAGCTAGGGTTTCAGCAGGGGGTGTGTGTTGGGGGGTGTGGGACAGTTGGAGGAGGTTGGGTGGAGGCAGCCGTCGTGTCGTCTGCAGCGCCTGTATTCCGGGGTTCTGATAGCCACCGGTAGCTCAGAGAGCCGGTTGCACCTGTCGCCCGTGGGTCCGTTGCTCCTGTCGCTGCTGATCAGACGCAGAGCCTGTTACTCCTGTATTCCGGGGCCCTTGCTCCCGGTAGCCACTAGAGTTGCACCAGAGCCGTCTGTTGCCCGTGTGTCTGCAGCTTCAGTCGTCGCCTCCACTCTTCTCTCCTCTCGCCAGCCCTCCTCCTCCTCACTTGCCCTCTGTAACTGCCTCTAGCTTTGCTCATAATTGTGCACTTTAAACTATTGCTTCTTAAACTTGTGCTCAGAATGTGTGGTGACATTGTGATCCACCCTGAGCTTGTACTGCTTTGCTTTCTCTGCTGATTACACCCCACTTTGGCTATGGGGGTGTGTCAGAATATTATGCTCTAGCCTGCAGTGGGGTACTCTATAGCGAGTACAACCCAATTAGGGTTTCCTATATGTATGCCAACTGCTGCTAGTGCAAACCCTCCTTTCTTCATTCTTACTTTCTACAGCTAGTTCTGACAAGCGGATCTCGTTTAAAGGCGGATTGCTTATCTTGCTCTCGCAAATCGGGTTTGGTTGTTGACGTCTCCTAAAAAGTATCACTGCCTTCTAATGTCGCAATGGCCCCTGCTTCATAAATTCCCATATAGCAGTTTGCACAACATGATGCTTCCGTTGCGTCCTACCAGTTGCTTAGAAGACGTCACGATGCCTTTTTTTCCCTTCCTTTTCCTTAACCTCAAGCTCTCAATGCAAGTTATATATATATATAGTGATCACAGTACAAGCATGTCAAAGTAAGGCAAATGAGGTCCAGTAGGCACAAGGCCTAGCAGAGTGCAGAAGCGCTGATGGTCACAAGGCGGAAGCGCCTTGGTGAACACATCAGCAGTGTTGGCCTCAGTGGCCACGTAACGAATACAAAGCTGACCGCGCTGCTGCAACTCTCGAGCAAGGAAGTAACCAGCGGGCGATGTGCTTCGTTCTTCTCCAGTCTGTGCTCCTCACACAAGGGCATGGCAATGCAGCTTTGTTGTCGACGTACAGCACTGGAGGAGAACGAGGCTCTTCCCCCAGGTCGGTCAGGCAGATAGGTCGCCAGCATAGCTCCTGGGCAGCCATGGCTGTGGCGTAGATCTCAGCCTCACAACTGGAGCCGAGAACAGAAGAAGAGCGTGTAGAACGCCAAGAAATTGAGCCAGAGCCAAGGCTGAAGGTGTAACCCTGAGACGACCGCTGAGTAGCCTGGTCGTCCGCCCAAGAAGCGTCTGAGTGTCCAGTAAGTACAACTCGGTCTCGCCCTCCAAGCACTAGCCCCATGCCCGACGTACTGCACAAGTAGCGCAACACCCTCTTAGCGGCATCCATGTGCTCCTTCCTGTGACGGCCAGGAGCGACATATCGTGGCAAGGATGCTAGAGGGTATGCCAGGTCAGGTCGAGTGCAGGTCATCAGATACATGAGGCAGCCCACAAGCTCTGGATACGGGCCACTCGGCTCTACGGACTCATCCGAAGGCAGAGCTGAGAGCGAGTGACCGGTAGGCAGAGGAGTGGACTGAGGCGAGGAGTACATGAAGCGGAAGCGCTGGAGGATCTGCTGCACCATGTGTGACTGAGTCAGGGTGATGGTGCGCCGTGCTCTGTCCGGGGTGATCCGCAAGCCAAGATAGCTCGTCAGTTCACCCAGGTCTGTGCACGTATGTCTCCTCTGTAGCTAGCCCGACTTCACTGGGGCGAGTGCCGCGGTGTCAGCAGTGGCAAGACCAGTCTCGACGTACACGAGGATGTAGAACGGCGGAGCGAAGTGTCAGTGCGTAGAAACAGTGACGGGTCAGCAGTAGAGGGAGCGAACCTAAGAGCCGCAAGTGTCGTCCTCAGTGTGTCGTGCCACTCACGTGGCGCTTGGCGGAGACCGTAGACCGGCCGCTGGAGCCTCCACTGGGTACCAGGAGGAACCGACCCAGTGAAGCCAGGTGGGCGACGTAGCCAGATCTCCTCGTGCAGGCTGCCCTGTAAGAAAGCAGTGCTGAAGTCAAGTGAGTGAAGCTCGTAGTCGCGCTGAGCGGCTATGTGTAGCAGCACCCGAAGAGTGGTCATCTTCGGGTTGGGGGAGAAGGTCTGGAAGAAGTCTACTCCCTCTCGCTGACTGAAGCCTCGAGCAACGTAGCGCGCCTTGAAGACAGGAGGAGAACCCGGTGGCCGTTTCACCCTGAAAATCCACATGCCACTGACGATGTTCGCCCCAGGTGGGGGAACCTCGTCGACGTAGGTGCCTGTGGACTTCCAGGAACCGTCTCTGCGTCCATGGCTGTCTGCCACTGAGAGGAGTAGGGACCCGCCATCGCCTCAGCGTAAGTGCGCGGGGTCGGGATGTCAGGAGCATCCGGGTCTCCCTCAGGGGCAACTAGTAAGGACACGAGAGACGGGCAAAACAGCAGCAAGGCACTGGAACTCCTCCCTTCTGTCCTCAAGGACGCCGTGCCAAGAGCACACTCACCCACGACGGACGGAGGACAGACAGACTCAGACGCAGACTCAGCGACAAGGCTAGCGGCGTAGTCTAGACGACAGCGGGCAGCAAAGTCAACCAACTCAGCGACCAGCGCAGACGCAGCAGAGGACTCAAAGGTAGGGTCGGTGACAACAGTAGCGAGGAGACGCGTGACAGTGGGACTGGCAGCACGACGGGAGTCAGACTCCGGGTCAGGAAGAGTAGGAAGAGAGGAAGCAGGAGGAGACGGTAGCGGGACACGCTGAGGAGCAGTGGAGGGACGCAGAGTCATGTAGTGAGTGCCAGGGACAGGAGAGGGGACGCTCACGTGGACACGACGACCATGCGAGCAGTACGAACAGGCGACGCAGGACGAGACTCAGGCTCACGACGCTCCGTAAGACCTCCCGTGGGACCAGTGTAAGGAGAGGGAGCAGGGAGAGGCGAGGCAGGCGGTAACTGTGACTGCGGCTGGACAGGCGGAGGACACTCTACTGAAGAGGACAGGGAGAAGGAGCCCTGACCAAGAACCCTGAAGGAGCGGTACGAAGTACGGTCGCGGCCGCGCAGCGTCTCCAGAACCAGCAGAGACACCCAGCGCAGGGTCCTCAGCACCAGCAGTAGCTCCAACGTCCGGGTCCTCAGCACCAGCAGCAGCTCCAACGCCCAGGTCCTCAGCACCAGCAGCAGCGCCACCGCCCAGGTCCTCAGCACCAGCAGCAGCTCCAACGCCCGGGTCCTCAGCACCAGCAGAAGCGCCACCGCTCGGATCCTCAGCACCCGCGGCAGCTCCAACGCCCGGGTCCTCAACAGCAGCAGTAGCGCCACCGCGCAGGTCCTCAGTACCAGTAGCAGCGCCACCCCCAGGGTCTGCAGCACCAGGAGCACCACTCCGAAGACTGCAGCGCCGCGCGTACCACTCTCGGATCTGCTGAATGGGGGGGAGCTCCTGGGCAGGAGGGGAAGTACTGGTACGAGCTCCAGCAGCACCTCTCCGGAGGCGGCAGTACTGTAGGTACCTCTCCTGCAGCTGGAGAGAGGACTCCTCCAGGTGTAGCAAGCGCAGGCTCAGCACCTCCAGATACAGCACCCCCAGACAGCAGCACCCCCAGGCTCAGCACCTCCAGACTCCGCACCTCCAGGCTCCGCACCCCCAGGCTCAGCACCCCCAGACTCAGCACGGTCAGGCTCAGCACCCCCAGGCTCAGCACCCCCAGACGCAGCACCCCCAGACGCAGCACCTCCAGGCTCAGCACCTCCAGACTCCCGCCCCCAGGCTCAGCACCTCCAGGCTCCGCACCCCCAGGCTCCGCACCCCTAGGCTCCGCACCCCCAGGCTCAGCACCCCCAGACTCCTCACGGTCAGGCCAGCACCCCCAGCAGGACGAGAGTCAACAGCTACCTCGACAGGCTCAACCGGGTCTACCTGGGACACAACCGAGGGAGCGGCACCCTGAGGGGGGAGGGGGTCTGGTACCAAAGCACCTGGAGCGAGGAAGAGAGGCGGGGGGGGAGCGGGGCAGTGCGGTAGGGGAAGAGGCGGTAGTAGGGGACGGACTCGTCAAAAGTGACGTCCTGAGAGGCCAGGACACGACGCGAGGTGGCGTGGTAGAACTGCCAACCAGGCGCGTCCGGGACAAAGCCAAGGAAGACACAGGGGACAGCTCGACGGGAGAGCTTGTCCGCGGACGTATCGCGAACAAAGCTCGACATCCCCAGACCCGAAAACGCGACGCATCGCCAGCCTCTCCCGTCCAACGCAGTGTCGAAGAAGTCTCCGGTAAGGAGACACGGGGCCAGAGGTTGAGGTGATGCGCAGCGTATCGGACTTCAAACGGCCACAGAAAGTGGGGGGCAGCCGCATGAACCAAGGAGGTACGAGCGACCTCCATGACCAAGCCAATGCGGCGCTCAGCAACCCCATTGTGCTGTGGAGAGGCCGGAAGCGTGAACGACTGCTCAATGCCCTCCTGCTGACAGAAGGCCCTCAAGAGGCCAGAGGAAAACTCACCACCTCTGTCAGAGTGCAGACGCAGGACAGGGAAGTCGGAGCGGAAGCGCTCACTGAGCTGGAGACGAGATCTGCGGATCCAAGGGATCAAGACATCAGGGACGTCACCCTTGGTGCGCAAGGGGAAGACCATGGTGTAGCGCGAGAAGTCGTCAACAACAATCAGGAAGTACCTCTCCTGACCCTGACCACGGACGCGGGCTGGGCCCCACACGTCCATGTGGAGCGTCTGTAAGGGAGCAGTCGTCGGGGAAGGAGGAGGAGTGAGGAGCGGCGCGCTGCCACCCCTCGACACAGGGAAGACAGGGAGGAGCAGGCGAGGGTGGGAGGGGAGGTAGAACCCTGGGAAGACCAGCAACAAGGTCCCGTTTGTGCATGGCCCGAAGGCGCTGCACAGACGGGTGACCAAGGCGGTGGTGCCAGAGGACAGTCTCATGCGCCAGAGAGCGACACGAGCAGGGGGCGGACAGCTGACCTGACGCAGACGCAGACGCGGACGCAGCTACCTGAGGGGACGCAGTGGTCAGTGTGTACAGGTCCGACCCCGGCTGCCGAGTGAAGGTAGCCAGGTGACGGCCTGTCCGAGCACACGTGCAGTGTGTCACGCGCTCGTAAGCAGGGGTGAACTGGTGAACACCCCTGTCCTGGAGCGCACTACCTGCCACCAAGTTCGTAGAGAACGAGGGGAGGTAGAGACCTGACAGTGTGCCTGACGGGACCGCAGGACAAGGAAGGACAGTAGAGGAGGTCGCAACGACCGGACCCCAGAGGGTCAGCGAGGGAGACAGCAACTGGCCGAGCGAGTGGCTCAAGGACAGTGCGGTCACGAAAGAAACAGCGAGAAGCACCTGAGTCCAGTGTGAAGGTGTGCAGTGCTGCAGTCGACTCAGTACCAGCGGGCACGGACTCACTAGCACCTAGAGCAGCAGCCTCACCAGGACCTGGGGCAGCAGACTCACTAGCACCTAGAGCGGCAGCCGGACTGGTCTGAATGCCCGGGTCGGGCGGAACACGCAAGTACTGAGCACCCTCTCCACTAAAAACATTGCATACATGGCAGTGAGAATAGCATCAAAGTCTAAAGCCCAGATATCAACTCCCTTCTTCTCCAGATCAGCCCAGCGGGGCAGCTCAGTGGCATCAGGAAACTGGGCACGCCACGCGTCGGTAAGGCGCGCGAAACAGCGCTGCGTGGGGTGCGGCCTCCCACACTGCTGGCCAGTGCGGTCACCAGTGCGAATGACGTACGTGCAGGTAAAGCCACGCTGCGCATACCACTCACGGGCGGCCTGAAGCGACGGGGCGGGCTGCTGACAACCACGCCAGCAGCCTCCACGACCACCAACAACCGCCGCCACCGCCCTCAGCCACCTCCACCCCTGCCGCTGCCACGACCACCTCCGCCTCCGCCGCCGCTGCCGCCTCCACCCCTGCCGCCACTCCCGCCGCTGCTGTCACCACCCCCCACTGCCCACTAGCCTCCCCAGCCGCTCCTCCACTCCCACCGCCTCCACCCCCACCTCCTCCTCCTCCACCTCCACCCTGCCCCCTTTGCTCTTGCGGCGCCCGCTCGAAGCAGACGCGGTCCCGACCTTCTCAGCACCAAGGAGGTCGACAGCAGCAGCAGAGGCGACAGAGGGGAGGAGAGGGGAAGGGGAACACCCCTCAAAGAACGGGGTGCGAGGGTCGCCACGAGAGGTGCCTACAGCGACGATGCTCGCCTCAGCTGCAAGCAGTTCCTTCTCGAGGAGGGCAATGGTGAGTTCAGTGGGGGAGCGAGAGAGGAAGTGGTCCCTGACTGTGCGCAGGGAGTCGGGGAGGCGGGTGACTATGTGGTAGAGAGTGATCCAGAGCGGGGGGGGTTGCTAGTAAGGAACTCGTCAGGCATAGCAGCGCGAAAGCGGGCCTCACTAGTCTTAAGGTGGGTGATGAGGTCAGCAACTGTCTGAAAGGAGGCCAGGTCGGGGAACAGGTAGGGAGGGTGAGGCGGCCTAGTGTGGCAGAAGCGGGTGAGGAGTAGCGAGCGACTACAGCAGTGTATAGGTCCTTAGCAGTTTTGTGCTGGCCAAAGTGCTCGCGTTCATCGAGGGAGTTACGAATAGCGAAACGAGCGTGGGCGTCACGAGTCTGCCACTGTGAGCGCTGAGTGCTGTCAGCAGTGGTAGGAGGGGCAGTAGCATGGCCTAGGGCATGGTCGTACAGTGAAATGTCCTCCTAGCAGTGAGCTGTAGGAAGAGGTGGAGGTCATCGAGCCAGGTTTCGAACTTCACTGGACGGCCCTCAGCATCGAAAGTAAGTACAGTAGGAGTAGCCATAGCGGCAGTAGCAGTAGCGGTAGAAACAGTAGGAATGAGGCCGCAGGGAAGCTGTGGGCGGTGTCAACGGGGCCGGCGGGGCCACTAAAAAAAAATGCACGGGCGGTAGCGGCAGGGTCGACAGGCCGGCAGCAGCGGCGAAGGAGGGGTAGTGCACGGGCGGCAGCAGCAGCGGCGCACGAGCGGCAGCAGCTGAGGCGCACGGGCGGCAGCGGCAGCGGGCGCAGTAGCGGCGGCTGCAGCGGGAGCGAGTGCAGCAGCGGCAGCGGTAGCAGGCGCAGGAGAGGCGCACGGGCAGCAGTGGCAGCAGGCGCGACAACAGCGCACGGGCGGCAGCGGCAGCGGCGTACGAGCGGGAGGGGCTGCGGGCGACGCGCAGGCTGTAGCTGCAGCGGCGGGACCGTGGTAGTGGCAGCAGCAGCGGGCGACGGAGCGACGGCAGCTGCAGCGGCGCGCAGGCGGTTACGCGCGGGGGCAATGTGCGAGCCGGCGGGGCCGCGGCGGCTGCGCTTTAGCGGTGCGAGCGCGCGCGGGCGGCTAGCTGGTCGCGCGCTCAAGAAATCGGCCGCGCGCGGGCGGCTAGCGAGGCGCGCGCGGTAAAAAAAAAAAAAAAAAATTCGAGCCGCGCGCGAGTGGCTGGCGGGCTGCGCGCGCGCGGTAGGTAGGAGGCGCACTAGGGCGCGTAGGCGCACGAGGGCGCACGATAGGTAGGTAGGTAGGTAGGTAGCGGTGGGCCCTAAGAACGGTCCTAGCGAAGGACCTGCTCTGAAACCATGTCAGAAGAACTGAACGAGGAATGACTGTACTAGCACAAAGTTGGATACAAGTAGGAAACCCTAATCTAGTGTACCCCCTAAGGTGTAACCCACTACAGCCTACAATCATATAAACATATAATGTTTGACAATGGTAAGTGATTGACTGCTACGGTATGTATTTGCCTCGGCAATTCGCCACATTCGTTCTCATTTGCCTCGACTGAACCTACCCGTATATTGTATGGATCAAACATGAACATGACTGTCTATTCCGTACCATGTTATGCATAGATGAAGTATAATGATGGATATGGTGAACCAAATATTGAATGAACAATGCATAAATATAATGCATATGCTACTGTGGTAAATATACCATAGTATATTTTCCAGCTTTAAGTCGTAGTTAAATGAATGCTTAGCATGATGGAAATGCGTAACAGTTAATTGACACAGGCTCTATGCTACCGCATCCCCTGCCTAGCATGGGGGGAGCTCAATAGCATAGTTTCTGAATCATCCAACCGTTACATGAAACAACACAATCTGTGTAAATTAAAAAAATGATCAAGATCCATCAAATCCAGTTCAAGTGGACACACTCACTGAGTGCGCAAAGAACCTTCTCGGAAATGATGGTTTGACCATCTTTTTAAAACCCACAGATCCGCATTGTTAATGCGATGACAGATGCATACGGATGAGTGTGTACACACAAAGACACGCACTGACACACATACCGATATGCACACAACTCAGACAGAATCCGTTCACACACAAAAGGGCAATGAAAAAAAAACAGTAAAAACAATAAAACAAATGCAAACAAGATTTATCAATACAATACAGCTCTACAAGTCACGACTATTATCGTTACACTTCATAAGAAATCCTGGCAGCACGCAGGAAATAGTAAAGCCTCTGAACATTAAAAATGGGGGGGGGGGGGGGGGGGGGGGGGGGGGGGGGGGGGGGGGGGGGGGGGGGGAGGAGGGGAGGGAAGGGTGGTGGGGGGAAAGAGAGGGGAGGGAGGGGAAGTTTAGATTCTCGTCCAAAAAACAGCAAATAAGAGGAAGGCTTAGGACAAGCGAGCTAAATATAGAAAACGACTTGTAAAAAGGCGATTAACCTATTGCGATGGGTTATAAAAAAATCCTATTAACGGTTATAAAAATCAAGAGAAAAAATGAAACACGACTCAAATAACACGATCTGAAATAAAGGGAAAACGATCTAAGTAACACTAGGAAATGAGGAGGCAGAAAGCAGACTTACAAAAAAACAATGACCGTTAAAAAGAATGGAAAGGAAACGAGAAAAAAACGTGAGAGAAAAAGAACGAGATAACGAGAACGAGAGAACGAGACAGAATGGAAAAGAGAGAACGAGAAAGAGAGAACGAGACAGAACGGAAAAGAGAGAACGAGAGAGAGAGGAGAGAGAGAGAGAGAGAGAGAGAAGAGAGGAGAGAGAGAGAGAGAGAGAGAGAGAGAGAGAGAGAGAGAGAGAGAGAGTTAGAGAGAGAGAGAACGAGAGAGAGAGAACGAGAGAGAGAGAGAGAGAGAGAGAGAGAGAGAAGAGAGAGAGAGAGAGAGAGAGAGAGAGAGAGAGAGAGAGAGAGATAGAGAGAGAGAGAGAGAGAGAGAGAGATTTCAAAAGATTGGGAATTAGGTTCTCAGCACGAGCAATAAAACTAGAAGGAACGCGTTCAGGCTAACAAAGAAAAGATAACCATGGAAGAAAACAAATATGTAACAAGAGAAACGAATGGTGGAAACAAACGAGGTGCAAGAGAAGCTAATGGCTAACAAAAAAACTAACGTTAAGATCAAGATGGAAAGAGGAACGGGTAAGAAAAATAGATGAAAGGCGAAAGGAAAGGAAATGAAATAAATAAACGCACCTAGCTACGAACTCACCGAGATATGCCTAAACCGTGCATAGTTGAATGCGAACGAACGTTGAACGACATTTAAAACTGAAAGACACAAATCTAGTGAAAGACCTAAAGCTAAAGTATCTACAACAATTCTAGAACCTAAGCCTTAAACAACATGCGGCCAATACTATGCTAAACGACTACGATATGAGACCAAGAAATGGTAGTCTAGCGTGTAATGATCTAATTTGGCTCAAAATGATAAGTTAGGGTGGTTCTTACCTTGCACTAGTAGGTGGAGCGTGTTTGGCGGGGAGCTTAAAGCCAGGGTCTTATGTACTACAAGTGTTTTGCAGTCGACAGTGCAAGTTTGTGTGTGATTGGTTGGCGAGTTGTGAAGTTTGAAGAGGGGTGAAGCGAGGGGTACGAAACGAATCCAAATCGCTAGGTGTAGCCGAACCTCCTAGGTTTGTAAATTTGCTTCGGAACCAAACCTAAAATGCCCCAGACTCGTCGAAAGTCTCACGTACTCAAAACTTGTTGTGCAATTGCTTTTGAGGCACTGACGGGAGAAGGTTTCCAACCCAACCAAAGAGAAATTCGCCTGCACTAACAAGGTAACCTATCTTCAACTGCTTTGCAGTTGATGGCTGCTTTGCTTACTTGAGACCCTGGCTTTAACTAGGGAGAAGGAGCAGCGGGAGAAAAAAAGGAGAGTCTTGGATTCATCGCAAGAAACAATGACTTATATTTTTCGTGGCACGAAACGCGTGTCGGTGCTGTCGCAGTTGACTTAGGAGTGAAGATGTAATCGTAAGGTCTCCAGTTCGGTTCCAGCTGATGTGAAATTTTGAATCCTTGCCGAATTTTGTCCCTCTTAGTGTCATACTACAGCAAATGTACAGAATTAGAAGCTGTACAAATTTATGTGATTACGCAAAAAGCTTCGCAACCCTAAGACGATCTAGTCGACTCTTGTTTTTTTTTCAAGGGGGGGGGGGGGGGGGGGGGGGAGGTGGGATGAAGAGGGTTGTTGCAGTACATCGTCTAACAAGAGTTTTCTTTAGCATACGCCAGCCCGACCCGTCTCTCTTCAGATGGGGGCGCCACCTTCGGAGACGAGTCCGAGATAATCGTCCTTGATGGTCCCAATGCAGAACTGTGCAGGGAAAACGAAGAAGGTAAATGCAGGGGAAAGAAGACGCATTGACTTGTGAGTCGGCTCAAACGTTCAAATGGGGGCGCCCCTTTCGGAGACGAGTCCTTGATGGTCCCAATGCAGAACTGTGCAGGGAAAACGAAGAAGGTAAATGCAGGGAAAAGAAGACGCATTGACTTGTGAGTCGGCTCAAACGTTCAAATGGGGGCGCCCCCTTCGGAGACGAGTCCTTGATGGTCCCAATGCAGAACTGTGCAGGGGAAACGAAGAAGGTAAATGTAGGGGAAAGAAGACGCATTGACTTGTGAATCGACTCAAACGTTCAAATGGGGGCGCCCCCTTCGGAGACGAGTCCTTGATGGTCCCAATGCAGAATTGTGCAGGGGAAAGTGGTGAAACAAGAAGGGGGGGGGGGGAGAGGAGAAGTATTGGGAGTGGAAGCATGTGAACGTCTGAATTTTTTAGTGTGTATGTGTGTGTGTGTGTGCGTGCGTGCGTGCGTGCGTGCGTGCGTGCGTGCGTGCGTGTGTGTGTGTGTGTGTGTGTGTATGTGTGTGGATGAATATCAGTGCGAGTAAGTGTGGTGTGGGGGGGAAGGGGGGGTGCACATGCACATGCACACGCACATGCACATGCACATGCACATGCACATGCAAATGCACATGCACATGCGCATGCGCATGCGCATCCCCATGCAAATGCACGTGCACATGCAAATGCACATGCACATGCGCATGCGCATCCACATGCAAACGCACGTGCATATGCAAATGCACATGCAAATGCACAAGCACATGCGCATGTGCATCACATGCACATGCAAATGCAAATGCACATGCAATTTTAAGGGCACAGCTTGTGCTTCAAGGGCACAGCTCCTGCTTCAAGGGCACAGCTCCTGCTTCAACTTACCCGCTCCACTCAGACTCACAATCTCTGTGGCGTCGACCTGCGTGCCCACTATCTTGAGCCGCACCTCCCCCTGTCCGCCTGGACTTGCACCGTTCTAACGTGCCTCTTCACATCATGTGGATGGGTGCATGTCCCTATCGAATGTCCCCACTACTTCACTCTCCCACTCACAATCTCTGTGGCGTCGACCCGCGTGCCCACTATCTTGAGCCGCACCTCACTGTCTGCCTGGATTTTCACCTGAGCGCGATAGCAGGGCAGCAGCAATAGTAGGACAGCAAAGAGAGCAGGGCAGCAGCGACAGAGGGAGAGAGAAACACAGGAATGAGCAGGCAAGAATTGGACATTCGATAAGAATCGAATCTGTAGTGTTTAAAATAGGATCCTACTTTAAATCAGATGTAGAGGCAAAACAGGAGATTAGGCGCCCATTCACTGTTTCTCACAGCGCTAGCCTGCCTGCTTCACCACCCACCGCATGCCACCGAGTATCACCGCACATCACCACTTTGCAGGCCTCGCACACTGGTGTCCTGCATAGTTAATCACGGCATCCCTATCACCGCATCTCACCGCATGGCACTGCGTCTCACCACATAGCACCACATCTCACCGTGCCGTCTTCTGTCTGGTAGCTGTTGATGTCGCCCGGTGTGAAGGACATGTCGTCAGGAATAAGCTGAGGGCAGAGAGGAAGGGACACATGCACATGCACCACATGCACATGCACCACACGCACACGCAGCACATGCACATGCACCACATGCACACGCGACACATGCACACGCAGCACATGCACACGCAGCACATGCACACGCAGCACATGCACACGCAGCACATGCACACGCAGCACATGCACATCCACCACATAGTACCGAATGCACCACATGCACACATACACATGCGCACAGACAGGCACACATGCACATGCGCACAGCACCGACAGGCAAACATGCACATGCGCACAAACAGGCACACATGCACATGCCAAATACATACATTCACAGACATGCACACACACATGCAAAAACACGCTCACACATGCACTCGCGCACAGGCCACATTGCACACATGTGAACACAATATACGTTCACAGCAAAAAACTGATTCCATTTATCTTCACCTATCCATGGATAATCAAAATTGTGTCAACCAGTCCTCTCATACAAAAATTAAGCAGCCAAGAAAGGAATCATCTCACACAACTATCGAGGCGCCTCAAAACAAAGCCGTATCTTACCGACACGGTCAGCAACTCACATGGTTGGATTGGAAACAAATATCTGCACGGGGCTAGCTTTAGCAAAGAGGTGACTCTTGGGTCGACTCACAAGTCACCCAGAAGCCGCCCATTTAAAGATATGATTTTAAAGCCGGCTCAAGCACCACAACTCACATGGTTGGACACGAATATTTGCACGGGGCCTGCTTCAGCAAAGAATCCCATCTGCAGGCATGGATGCGGGGGGGGGCAGGATGGGGGGCAGGATGGGGGGCAGGATGGGGGGCAGGATAGGGAGCAGGATGGGGAGCAGGGTGGGGCGGCGTGGGGCAGGATTGGGGGCAGGGTGGGGCAGGTAAGTGGAGAGCATGGTTTTGGTGTGGTGATGTTACAGAGGCACGTGAAACATGAGAGTGATACAAGGCACTGTGCGATAACAGAGAGGGATGATGTGCCGCTGTGGTTGTTTTCCATTATTGACCTGCCCTGAAATGAACTGACTGGCACTGCCTCGCATTGACTCAAACTGACTTGCCCTGACTCTCATTGACCTGCGTTGACTGTGCTGGTGGTACCTTACTGACGGTGGTAACCACCCCCTCAAGGATCTCCCCCTTGAACGGGCGGAACACCACACACTGGTAGCGCACGGGGTGACTTGTGAGTCGACTAAAACATCATTCTGTTGCCTCGCTTTGGCTCGCGTTGACTTGTGTTGATGGTGGTGCGAATGGTACCTTACTGACGGTGGTAATCTCCCCCTTAAGAATCTCCCCCTTGAACGGCCGGAACACCACACACTGGTAGCGCACGGGGTGACTTGTGGGTCAACTTTATAGCCATCTTATTGACTCTCATTGACTCACGTTGACCCACATTGACTCGCGTTGACTTACGTTGACCCATCGTACCTTATTAACGGTGGTAACCACCCCCTCAAGAATCTCCCCTTTGAATGGCCGGAACACCACACACTGGTAGCGCACGGGGAAGGTCACATAGCCCGTGTCGTCTCGCACTATTCCCGTGCCCACGCTCTCCACTGTCGTCACCGCCACCACAAACCCATGGCGACCCCTGGCGGTCATACGGGGGATACGGGCAGGGAGGGGGGGGGGTTGGGAGGGGGCATTGGCAGGCGGGATGAGGGGGAATGGGAGCAGAGAAGGTTACATAGCCCGTGGTGTCTCTCACTATCCCCGTGCCCACGCTCTCCACTGTCGTCACCGCCACCACAAACCCGTGCCGCCCTCTGTTGTTGGTAAGGGGGGGGGGGGAGGGAAGGGGGCATTGGCAGCGGGGGTGAGGGGGGATAAGAGCAGGGAAGGTGACGTAGCCCGTATCGTGCCGCACTATCCCCGTGCCTACACTCTCCACTGTCGTCACCGCCACCACAAACCCATGCCGCCCCCTGGTGGTGATGAGGCATGGGCAGACGGAAGGGGGCACGGGCAAAGGGGATGAGAGGGAAAAAAAAGAGGGGAAGGTCACGTAGCACTATCCCCATGCCCACACTCTCCACTGTCGTTACCGCCACCACAAACCCATGCCGACCCCTGTGGTGATAATAAGGGGAATAAGAGTAGGGGCGGGGGAAACGGGGCATGGGCAGAGGGGATGAGGGGGGATAAGATACAAGAGCGGGGGCGGGGAAAGGGGGCATGGGCAGGGGGATGAGAGGGGATAAGATACAAGAGAGGGGATTGAGGTGCTTCGCTACACTCACATGCCTTTCACCTCATTACCCTATAGTCAGGTGCTCATGCCTTCCACCCGCCTCCCTCGCTATAATCACATGCACGCGCCTTCCACCTGCCCTCGCTATATTCGCGTATATCCACAAACTCTTACATCATCCCGTGCCATAATCATCCCCTCGCTATACTCACGTGCACGTGCCTTCCACCTCGGCCACCAGTTTCGAAACGAGCTTCTCGCGAAGGTGCGGCCCGAAGTGCCGCGGATGCAGCTGGAGCTTCTTCTCCAGCACCACGTGGAAGAACATGATTGGCTCGCGCTACCGCGGCGCTAAATCGGCGATCACTCGGCGATAACTCGGCTTAAGCTGGCGTTACTTTTTTTCCGCGTAACTAACTCCGCCTTACTAACTCGGCGCTCACGCGGCGTTCCCCCGTTATAACGAGCCGAGTTATCCTACAAGTCTACCGCCTCTTCACGCCGATTTACACTGATTCACTGTATTTGGCTTTTAAAGAACGCCAAAGCGACGGCATTTTCGCATCAATCGGGGAGGCGGAGAGAAAAAGGCTCCTCGATAAATCCGCGACGCGTCAACTACCGCTGCAAGGGGTTTCCGGCGGCATTCTCGTCGAGTAGAAACGTCGATTAAGAAGCGTGTGACGATAGGTGCCGTATAGCGCTGGCCGAACAAGCTCCTGAAGAGCGAGTAAAGCTGCGCTCGCGCCACTTCCTACGGCTGACCAGGGATCACATACCACAGTGAAGAGCATAGGAGATTCTTTCATCGAGTCGAAGTCATGGCAGGCACCGTAACCGTTATAAAGGATCCGTTTCAGAATAAAAGAATATGGATCAAAGTGAGGGTGTGCAAATGACAGCCTACTTAGACAGCACAAGGAGTTGATGAAAAAGCCTAGCACTACCTATTCGTAGAATGGCAAGGAGGTTCTCTTCTCTAAACTGTTAATTGCATCTTTAATGATACATGCTCACCAAGCTGCAGGGCAGATACGAGCACAGTTGTTTCCAAGCTACCCATAAATTCCGCTTGTTTATTTCCACTTTACCTAAGTCCAGACAGTCCTACAACCCCAACTCACTGAACACCCTGAACCAAACAAACCCAACCCAACCCCCACTAGACACATATTCAAGGACACAAAAATCGAGAGTACACGCATGCCCAAGAGCCGGACTGACTGAATATGCCGCCTTGCAACCAGCACTCGTCAACAACAATCCCAAAACGTGGAAGAAGGTTGCAATGTCATCAACCCCAACTTGGAACGATACGTTCCATGATCTCCCAACGAAGCTAGTCATAACCAGCGTTAGTCAAGTCAGTGGTTCTAAGCGGTCATGAGGAGTGGCCTCATCATGTCGTTGTCCTCATGGCCCAGAGAGTGGCAGTGCCACACGTAGCCCGGGCCCTTGGATGCATCAAAGGGGAACAGCTTGCCATCCTGCCCACGAAAGGGTTGAAGGGCGGTTAGGACAAGCAAAGGTAAGAGGCACTTGGGATAAGCAAGGGGAAGAAGCAGTTGGGTCAAGACACAAGGGGCCTAGCATGAGCATGAGCATGAGCATGCTGTGAGAACAGAAAAACCGTGGCACCCATCTGTCACACCTCCACCTTCCTCCCCACCTCACTGCACTGCAATTCACCTGACCCTCGAAGAGTGCAAAGATGCTGGAAACCTGAAGGAGAATGCACCCTTTCCATGCAAGGACCTTCCTCTCAACCGCATTGCACCGCATCTCACCTGCCCTTTGAACGGCACAAAGATGGTGAGAACAGTGTCAGGGAATGCAACGGTGTTGTCCTTCCACCCCCTCTCATGCTGCGGCACGGCCCGGGCCGGCCCGGTGAAGCAGCTGGGCTTGGAGGTGGTGGGAGAGGCGGGTGGGAGCGAGCACGAGCCGTTGAGATACGCGGTGGAGTTGAACGGACGGCGGGAGATGGGGCGGTGCTGAATGAGGTGCAGGTGGATGGGGTGCGTCTCGAATGTCGGGTTGATGATGTGCCAAAGCTCCGAAGTGCCCTGCGTTGATAGGGTAGACCAGAAAAGGGAGAAAGACAGAAAGAAACGGTATGGGAGAGTGAATTAGAGGAAAATAGTGAAATAAGAGAAAAAAAAGTAGGAAAAAGGCGAGACTGGGACGTCAAAGAAAGAAAGAAAATATAACCAGAGGCCATAAATTGTTGAGAAGAGAATCTAAAGAGAAATCAAGCGCTTATCAAGAATGCTCCAAGCCCTCAAATCGAAGCAACGCCCCTGAAAGAAAAGCATGCACACTTTGTTCTCACCACTTTGGGCGTCTCAGTGGGCGGGTCCTCGTATCCCTTGCCGTTGAACAGCATGTAGGTGGTCTTATTGAGCTCCTTGTCCGTTAGAATGGTGATGGCCTGCCACCGCTGCTTCACTGCCTGGGAGATGTTCACTGGAGGGATGTGCTGCAGGGGAGGGGGGGGGCAAGGAGTGGCAGACAGACGGGAAGTGAGGGTGTGGTGCAGGGGAGTGGGAGAAAGGAGTGGCAGAAGAGGGGCGTAGATGTGGGGGAAGAGCATGTAAGTGGTTTTGTTTAGTAAAGTGCCTTGTTGGCAGTAATGACTTTTGAGCTGACTCAAAATGACTGCTTGAGTCGACTCAAAATGTGGGGGAAGAGGATGTAAGTGGTTTTGTTTAGTGAAGTGCCTTGTTGGCAGTAATGACTTTTGAGCTGACTCAAAATGACTGCTTGAGTCGACTCAAAATGTGGGGGAAGAGGATGTAAGTGGTTTTGTTTAGTAAAGTGCCTTGTTGGCAGTAAAGCAATAAATCCTGCCAGTGATGCTGCACTGTGTGTGCGGGAGATGTTCACTGGAAAAACGTACTGAAAGAAAGAAGGGAGGCATATGGATGGGTGCGAGGAGAGAGAGGGTGAGAAAGACGATGGTGCTGTGCTGTGAACCAATCAGCATCACCCATGCGCTCATCCACGCAACCCTGCACACACAAAAACACACGCTCACCCTCGCACCCAACCACGCACTTACCGCCACACAATCCCCCGCACCCTCGTCCACACACTCACCGAGAGCTTCAAGGGCAGCACGGGTGCTCTGATCGGCGTCTTCTCGTTGATCTCGAATCGCATCACCACGCCCGTGAACCAGTCCGCGTTCAGCCCCACGGGGAAGGGGGGAGAGAGTGTGGCAGAAGGGCAGACAGAACTAGAGTCACTCACCGAGAGCTTCTTGGGCAGAGGAGGTGCTTGGATGGGCGCCTTCTCGTTGATCTTGAATCGCATCACCACGCCCGTGAACCAGTCCGCGTTCAGCCCCACGGGGAAGGGTTGCGGGGCGGAGTTGACGACAATGACGTCGCGGCACCAGCTGGGCGCAGTGTTGAGGTCGAGGAGCAGGTCGTGACGCACGCCCGGCGCCATGAGCACTGAGAGGCGGCGGAGAGGGCGGGCGAGGTAACCGCCGTCAGAGCCGATCTGGTAGTTTGAGGGAGGAGAGAGAAGGTTGAGAGTGGAGGGCGGGAGAGGGTGAACGAAGCAGCAGAGGAATGAGACAGGGCACCAGGCGAGTGCAGAATCCAACCCCACGGGGAAGGGCTGCGGGACGGAGTTGACAACGATGACGTCACGGCACCAGCTGGCACTCCTGGTGCCATGAGCACTGACAGGCGGTGGAGTTGACGGGCGAGGTAGCCACCGTCGGAACCAATCCGGTAGGGCGAGTTGAGAAGGCGAGGAGGGGGGAGGAAAGGGGAGGGAAAGGACAAGGGCACCAAGGCGGGTGCAGCGTTGAGGTTGAGAAGCAAGCCGTGAAGCACTCCCGTCACCATGAGTACTGACAGTAGGCGCAGAGGGTGGGCAAGGTATTCGCTGTCAGAAGGAAAAGGCATGACATGGCATTGCACAACCTGGCAAAAGGAAAGGAGGAAAGCATGACATGGCATTGCACAACCTGGTTGTGATGCAATGGCAAAACTCTGTTGAGAGAGAGCTCTCCATACATGGGTGAGCTAGATACAGTCCGTCCCCGTACCAGGTACAAGGGCAGCACGGGTCCGCCAAGAGGGGGGTTGAAGTTGTTGTCGCCCCGTGCAGCGCATTGGAAGGAGAGGTTGTACGTGCGTGCGTTGCCTCCGTTCACCACGCGGATCCGGTGCATCGCTCGCCGAACCCTGAGGTACGGCCAAACCTGAGGGGTGGGATATGGAAAACGACATGAGGACCATAAACTCTTGACAATTTTGAAGACATTTAGCAATAAAATCTGAAAATAATCAGCCTCATATATTTCTACTTCTAATCTATGTAGTTAATATGACGAGAGCTCACCTTGCCGTTGACAACGATTGTATCCCCTCTAAGACCGGGCGTCCAATTTGGGTGAACTTTCGGCACAGATCCCACGTTCGGATAATTCATCGATCCGTTCGGAAAAAACAGCCTGTCAGCAATCAGGAGGTGCAATTGACGTCCGCCACGTGGCAGCCACCTCTTCAGCCGCCTCTCCTCGCCCTGGGGGTCGCGAATAATGTACAGCCCCGCCATTCCGGAAGCAACGTTGGGAGCGGTCATGCCAACCGTGTGGTCGTGGTACCACAGCATCGTAGGGCGCTGCGTGTTCGGATAAGTGTGCTCCTGGGATTCGAACGTGGGTCCGTGCTCCCCACTGGCCGTGTACCACGCCTCAGGATGGCCGTCGGATTGGCTTGGCACCTCAGCGCCATGCAGATGAACGGCTGGGATGATAGTACACGGGGAAGCATTGGAATCGAGCCGTTGGTTAATTAGTAACAGAAAACCGGAAATTGGAAGGGAAACAGGAAACTTGTAATGGGAAATGGGAAACCGAGTGATGCGCATTGTTGCTGGCAGCTGAAACGGGAGCTGTGCATACAACTGAAACACGAACTCACAGATTGGCACGCCCCCGTTTTTGGGTTTGGGCGCCATGAGAGTCGGGTCGATCGTGAACATGTGCTCCTTGTCCTCGATGTTGTTCGCGAATTCCACCTGCGACCATGAAGGCAGGATGGACAAATGATTCATGAAGGCAACGGACAGTGTTTACCCACGACGTTCATGAACAAGAGGCGGAAATACAGTGCTCGACTCAGGTGCACCAGACCAGCAGTGCAACCGTGAAGCTGCTTTCGCGACGAGCCCCCCATGCAGCAGCGCTGTGCGCGTGCTTGTGTTCGGCCTCCAATCACCAGTTCTCCGCGACCGCGCGCGCGCTCGTGCTCATACTCGAGATTGCGTCGTCAAGTGAAGCAGCGCAAGCAACCGTGAAGCTATTGAGAGTTGACGCTCACCTGTGTGGCGCTCTATACCTTGGTGGTAACGCCGCGCTTCGCGACGAGTACGGGGCCCGGGTAACTCGCCGAGTCGCGGGAGGTGCCGTACGCATACACCTTGGTGGCGGGCAGGTCGCGATGGAACTTCTGCTCGCATTAGGGAGGGAGGCGGGGGGGGGGGGGGGATGTGAGCGGCGGAAGGCGGGAGGGCCAATTGGTGTCGGGCAGGTCGCGATGGGACTTCTGCTCGTTGCGCCGGCCGGGGGGAAGCGGGGGGGGGTGAAGGAATGGGAAAGAGAGAAGGGAGGAGGGAGAGCGAGTGAGGGAGCGAGGTGGAAGAGAATGGGAGCGATGGGGAAAAGCACGCGGAGTGACGGTGAAAAGTATCACTGTGACGAAAACGCGAATGAGCTTCTGCGAGCCGCGCGAACCAATGAGTCGCACCGCACTCATAAAAAGTTAGCTCCACCACGGTCTGCGTATTGTACGGAACACCGCGGAGCAAGCCGTGAAACACGTCGTACGACGTCAACAGCCGTAGGAATTGCCGGATACTTTCCACGCACCAACCAATTCGCCCTATTCAGCGATCGCACTCGCCTGGCACACGTCGCACGCGCCGTCACTCAATGTGAAAACTTAGAGGCACTGCGCCGCATCATCATAGGAGCTATCGCCCAGCAATCGCACGCGCATGGTACACGTCGTACGACGACAACCCCCACCCTTCCCCCTCCGGCCCCGTTCTCCCCCCCCCCCTCCCCCCCCCCTCCCCCGCTTCCCCCCCCGGTCACGTGGTAGACGTCGTACGACGTCACCCACCCCCCTACCCCCCTTCTCCTCCTCCCCCCCGTAAGACTCACGTGGTAAACGTCGTAGGCGCCGAGATTGATGGTTTCGCCGGTCGACGCGTCGAGGAAGGTGAGCGGCGACGCGGCGAGGTCGTCGACGAACTTGCACAGCGGCTTATCCGGAAACCGGTTCACGCACCGCGGCCCCGCCATGGGCTGCGCGCGCGCCGCCATCAGCACGCTGAGAAGCGCCAAGACGACGGCGCAGAGGCGCGCGCGATTGGTGCTCTCGCCACGTCGAGCAGCGGCATTCGAACGAGTCCCCGCGGGCCGCCCCATCAAGTTAAGCTTGGCCGTCGGCGACGCGCGTTGTACTCGTCACACGTGTCGCAATGCGAGTCGAGCGAGTCGCGAGAGTTGAGTCGAGCGAGTCGCGAGAGTTGCGTCGAGAGTAGTTTGAGCTGGCAGATGTGCAGACCAGCGTGAAGGTCGGCTCGGCGACTCAACTGGAACAAAGCTTTGCAGCACTGCCACTAATTAAGATGCCTTGAAATGGAAGCCGTCCAGTGCAGCCCTGCACAATGCCGAGGCTGTCACTGTCATTGTCAAATAGTTTGTTGACTGGCTAGGCAGACAGGAGGGGATGGGGCGAGGAGAGGCAAGGAAGGAGAGGCAGCGCAGCGCACCGCACCCGCACGAGCTGTACAGTACACTCGGGGGGCCTCCCTTTGCCCCATCCCGATAAGGGAATGGGCTGTGACGGTGGGGCGGACACAACACGGCCTGCAAAAAGCGAGGAATGCTTTTCTTGCTGCCCGAATGCCGATAGGGCTGCGTAAACTTTTGGAGTTTTGAGCTGTCCCTAAACTTTTGAGCTGTATCAAAAATTGGCTGGGTGGCTGTTGCCGCGAAAGTAGGGCGGATGGAGCAAGGACTGCTTTTGTTGCTGCCCGACTCCTAATACAAGGGCTGTGTGATAAAACGGCAGGCCTCGCGACATCCAATCCAAACTTGCGACGGCGGCGCGTTTGGGTCCCCCCCCCACCCACCCCACTCAACCAGATCCGAGGCGCTCGCGGTTGATTAGCTGAGACGAAATCCTATCATTAGAGCGTGTTACACCTGCCCTGATCTCAAGGATCACGTAGCTAAGATCACCATAACCCCAACCCTAGGATTACGAGTGGCAAAACAACAATTTTTGGTGCACATCACAATCCTTGTTGGTGTACCATCTGCAAATTTGCAATGGTGATCCTCTGCGACCAGGCGACGTCGCCTGAAACGACGCGACAGTCGCGATCGTCGGATATTTTTGTTGACCACGTTGACTGCGTTACTGATCCGAAATCAACCGCTTTATTGGTTCGAACTTCATCAAAAGAATGCTCTGATTAGTCGCGATTTTGTTACAGCAGTTCACGACAACAAAAGTTTCGTCATCAAGGATCACCTTGTCTTTGGTACAAAGATGCAAGGATCACCGAGAGATTGGCAGTCACCACGATCTCCCAAAAAACACCAAGATCGGGTATCACGATCTCTCGTGATTTCGATCCTTCCTCTGTTGGTACATCACCTGACACAGTGATTACTGTACAGTGGTAGGTATGACACTGTTCTGTAAGGATCGCCTACGTGATCCTCAAAATGCAGCAATCTTTGCTTGGGTGTAACACGCTCTAGTGACAGGCAAGCTGCAGGCTTAGGGATTAGGTCGTCGAATCTTCGCTGCTGAATTGCGCGTTTGCCTAGAGAGTGCTGTTTCTCCCCTGCAAACTGCAAATATGAAAATGGGCGTAAAGGAAGACAGCTAGAAACTCATAAATACGACCATATATCACATGCTAAAAAGGTATTAATATTTTTTGCTTTTGCCTTTTTTCCGTCTTTTTTTGGTTTTGAAGAAATATTTGCGGCGTTTATTTCTCCTTCACGTTCATATAAGATACCCCCAATAATTGAGAAGCTGCCAGTAAGTGTCAGAATGTTATTCTCTAGCCTGTAGTGGGGTGCTCTATAGCGAGTACAACCCATCTAGGGTTTGCTATATGTATCCTCATTGCTGCTAGTGAAACCCCTCTTTCGTTCAATTCTCTCTTGCCTAGCTAGGGTTCTCCTAGCTATGGCCTCTCACTATAACTACTTTTACGACATGGTAACAGAGCTGTTACGCTCCTGGCCTGTGGGCCCCACTACTGCTTCCGCTGCCCTACTCTGTGCCGCGCGCCCCGTGGCGCGCGGCCTTCAATTTTTCATCCCGCCGCGCGCTCGGGGCGCGCGGCGGTTCCCTGCCCGCCGTGCGCGCCGAGGCGCGCGGCGGTTTCCAGCCGTGGTTTCCCGCCCGTCCGTCGCGGCGCCCTGGGGAGCACTCGCGGCCCCCACCCTGCACGTCGCGTCGCCCCCGTCGACCCTCGCGTCGCCTCCGGGGACCCGCGCGCACCCCCCCACCGTCGACTCGCCTCCCGTCGCCCGTCGTGGCCTGCGCGCGGCCCGTACGGGCTGCGCCAGGCCCGCGCGCGGCCCGTACGGGCTGCGCCAGGCCCGCGCGCGGCCCGTACGGGAAGCGCCAGGCCCGCGCGCGGCTCGGGCCGCCTGCGCGCGGTTCGGGCGGCTGTGCCAGGCCCGTGGGCGGCCCGTTCCTCGCTGCCCCTGCCCTCCCCACTGTCCCCCGTGCTTCTACTGGCGCCCCACCCCTCCTACAGCCCGTTCTCCTGAATTAGGGTTTGAAGGTGAGGGGTATGGGGGTGAAGACACCGCGTGCCGTTCCCTGCTCCTCCTCCTCCTCCCTAGTCTCCCTCTGCTACAGCTGCCGCTGAGGGGGGTGGTGTGTGGGAGCCTAGGGTTTGGGGTTTAAGGGGGGTGCCGTGGGAGTGGAGCTAGGGTTTCAGCAGGGGGTGTGTGTCGAGGGTGTGGGGCAGCTGGAGGAGGTTGTGTGAAGGTAGCTGTCGTGTCGCCTGCAGCGCCTGTAGTCCGTCGCCCTTGCTTCGGTAGCCAGTGAGCCTGTTGCACCAGTCGCCAGTGGGTCCGTTGCTCCTGCCGCTCGTCTATAGCCGCGGAGCCAGTCACTCCAGTAGTCCGTCGCCCTTGCTTCGGTAGCCACTGAGTCAGCCGCTCCTGTGCCCGTGCCTCTGCAGCTTCAGTCGTTGCCTCCCATCTTCTCTCCCTCCACAGTTCCTCCTCCTCCTCACTTGCCCGCTGTGATTAACTCTAGTTTTGCTTACCTTTGTGAACTCCTGCTCTATACCTGCTTGCTCATTGTACTGATTACACCCCACTTTGGCTATGGGGGTGTGTCAGAATGTTATTCTCTAGCCTGTAGTGGGGTGCTCTATAGCGAGTACAACCCATCTAGGGTTTGCTATATGTATCCTCATTGCTGCTAGTGAAACCCCTCTTTCGTTCAATTCTCTCTTGCCTAGCTAGGGTTCTCCTAGCTATGGCCTCTCACTATAACTACTTTTACGACAGTAAGTGCTACTTCGTAGATTTTTGTAGCTATACAATGATACAAATCTGTTGCTAAACGAGTCAGTGTTTGGCCAGCACACATAACTTTGTTTCCACGTCGGCCGGGATACCACACGCGTACGTGGCATATTCTCGGCAAAACGCTCTGCGATAGCGAATGGGTAGGATGGAGGCCCAAAGTGCCTCATAGAAACACCTCCGAACATTGCGGCCTCATATGAGCACCAATCAGCTGATAGTATTTTTTACTTAGGTCGATAAGTAAAGTTTTCTTATCACCCTCTTCCGTCACATCACATTATCTTGCTGCTACGGCAGCCGTGCTATCTGCGATTATAGTTCGCGTTAGGAACGAGCCTTATAGCTCAGCCAACAGCGATCACAAACGAACCTTTGAAGCAGTTCCAGGAACGGACGTCTTTCTCGCCTGCCTGACGCTTGAAATCTTCCGCCATTCCACAGGATCGTACGCGCATTGTGAGCATTGTGAATAGCGAGTATCGTGCCTACATTCCCGTTAAAAGATGGACGGTTCCCATTACAAGAACCTGTTGGTAAGCCAGCAGGGAGCCGTGGTAACTGTAACCATCAATCGCCGGCGAAATCTAAACGCCATCAACAAAGCGACATACCTCGAGCTCGCACGCGATCTACCCGGCGCAGACACCAATGGCACTACACGATTGTTCTTATAACGGTAGCTGGCGAGTAATTCTACAGCGGGACGGACTTGCTCGAGTTCATGCAGACCGTCGAGAGACTCGAGGCGCTGAATAGATTGCAAGAATCAACAGCAGCCGTCGGATCATCAGGACAACCAGCAGGAGCCTCATCTTCAACCGTTCGATCCACACCACGAGCCAACTCCACCGTCGATCTCCCCCCAGATTGTGACACAATCGCCAGCCCCGTTGGTCAATTCATGTGTGGCGTGCTACGATTCTCCAAAATTCTGGTTGCAGCAGTCAACGGGCGAGCCATCAAGATCGGCGTGACGCTCCGTCCGCACTGCGACCTCTTCCTTCCCTTAAATTCCGCCACGTTCTAGGTCCCGTTTCTCCGCATCGCGCTCGTGCCCGAGTTCGGCTCGTCTGTGACCCTCTGCAGATGCTCGGCCGACCCTTGGCGAACGATCTGCTGCTGACGTCACAGGTTCTGTCTGCGGACGAGGCGTGCAGAAACGGTCTTGTTTAGAGAGTGTTCCCGAATGGGACCCTACAGCGTGGTGAGATTTTGTGGGATTTTGTGGGACCCTATAGACACTTGACACTTAAGCTCGCGGTGGTTCATACAAGTGATATTATGAACGAATTTACAGCTGGAAATGGAAAATCCTGAAATGTCCTTGAAGCCTGTCACAATCTGAAACCTGTATTTCCATAATATTTCTGTATATTTTTGTCTCGCACCCATTCTTGCAGAAGTCCTCGCAATCTTTTCCGACATTCAGCAGCAGGCTCTCTTTCAAGAGCCCCTCCCAATTTTTAAGCGCATGCGCTACCCGCTAGGTAACTCAGCGCCACGTCAGCCGACACGGAGGCGGTGCTGTAGGCGATGGTGGGAGTGACAGGGTATGCGGTGTGGGGACAGAGGCAGATGGTGGGGGAGACGGGGTATGCTGTGAGGGAGACTATGAAGGCAGTGCGAGCTACCAAGTGGAATGGCAAGGTGGCTGGGTCTCGAAGCAAACTGTGTGCTGGTGCCTCGCAGGCAGATGGCGGGGGAGGCAGGGTATGCTGTGAGGGCGACCATGAAAGCCATGCGAGCTGCGAAGGAGGGAAGCAGAACAAGGGAGTGATGAGGCAGGTGGTTCCCGAAGCAATCTGTAGGCAGGTGGCTCGCAGGCAGATGGCGGGAGAGACGGGTATGCTGTGGAGCAGAGGTGATCATGAAGGCCATGCGTGCTGCCAAGGAGGGAAGCAAGGTTAGAAATGGTGGGGGAGCAAGCCATTGAAGCCGATTGTGCGGGTGTGAGGCAGTGGGTAGATGGCGGGAGAGACAGGGTACGTTGTGAGGATGATTGTGAAGGCCATGCGAGCTGCCAGCAGTTGATGTAGGGCTTGGAAGGGTGAAATCCCTTCAAAGAAAGCTGAATAAGATACCATATGTTGTGTTAAAGTGTAATGCAAAAGGGTTGTGTTGGGGAGGTGTGGTACAGGGTATGTTGTAAGATTGACTGCGAAGGCAACAGAAGCTGCCAAAGGGGAACGCAATGCTGGGAACGTTGCAAGGGTGGCCCCTAGTGTCAGAATGTTATTATTGTCCAGCCTGCAGTGGGGCACTCTATAGCGAGTACAACCCAATCAGGGTTTCCTATATGTATGCCAACTGCTGCTAGTGCAAACCCCCCTTTCATCATTTCTGTTCCTGCCTACTAATTCTGACATGCTATCAGAGCAGGTCGACCCTCCTGGGTCGATCCTGTGGGTGGGCCCCACCCGATGCTTCCGCTGCTCTACTGCTGTCGCGCGCTCCGGGCGCGCGACACTTTCTTCCTGCCGCGCACTCGGAGCGCGCGACGTTTTTCATCCCGCTGTGCGCTCGGGGCGTGCGGCGGTTTTCTGCCTGCCGTGCGCCCCGAGGCGCGCGGCGGTTTCCTGCTTCGCACGGTGGTTTTCTGCCCGTTGTGGCGGCCCCGGGGACCTGCGCGCTGCCCCCCGTCGCCCGTCGCGGCGCCCTGGGGGCCCGCGCGTCGCCCCCTCCCGTCGCCTCGTCGCGGCGCCCTGGGGGCCCGCGCGCCGGCCCCTCCCATCGCCTCGTCGCGGCGTCTTGGGGGCCCGCGCCTCCCCCCCTCCCGTCGCCTCGTCGCGGCACCTTGGGGGCCCGCGCGCCGCCCCCTCCCGTCGCCTCGTCGCGGCGCCTTGGGGGCCCGCGCGCCGCCCCCTCCCGTCGCCTCGTCGCGGCGCCTTGGGGGCCCGCGCGCGGCCCCTCCCGTCGCCCGTCGAGCCGCCCTCGGGGGCCCGTGCGCGGCCCCCCTCCCGTCACCCGCCGTGGCGCCCTCGGGGGGCCCGCGCCCTGCTTCTTCGTGGCGCCCTGGAGACCCCCCCGCCGCCTCCCTTTCCCTCCGTGAACCGCCCCTGCTGCTTCCCGCGCTCCTGCCTGCGTTAGGGTTTGGGGGTGGCGGGCATGGGGGTGACCGGTGTGGGTAACCTGCAGCTCCTCCTCCTCCTCCGTCTCCCACTGCTGCAGCTGCCGCTGAGGGGGGTGGGTGTGTGGGAGCCGAGGGTTTAGGGTTTAAGGGGGGTGCCGTGGGAGTGGAGCTAGGGTTTCAGCAGGGGGTGTGTGAGAGGGGCGTGGGACGGTCGGGGGAGGTTGCGTGGAGGTAGCCTGCCGTCGTGTCGCCTTCATCGCCAGTAGTCCGGAGCCGTCGTGTTCTCGGTAACCCAGAGAGCCTGCTGTGCCTGTCGCCCGTGGGTCCGTTGCTCTTGCCGCTCCTCGTAGCCGCCGAGCCAGTTACTCCAGTAGTCCGGGGCGCTGTCCCGGTAGCCACTGTGTGCGCGCTCCTGTTGCCCGTGTGTCTGCAGCTTCAGTCGTCGTCTCCAATCTTCTCTCCCCTCACAATCCCTCCTCCTCCTCACTTGCCCTCTGTGATTACATCTAGCTTTGCTTCTAATTGTGAATTATTGCCTGCTCATTGTGCTGATTACACCCCACTTTGGCTATGGGGGTGTGTCAGAATGTTATTATTGTCTAGCCTGCAGTGGGGTACTCTGTAGTGAGTACAACCCAATCAGGGTTTCCTATATGTATGCCAACTGCTGCTAGTGCAAACCCCCTTTCATCATTTCTGTTCCTGACTACTAATTCTAACACCTAGAACCATCATGTGGTGGTGAAGCTGGTAATAGAGATTGTGTATACTGTGAGGCTGGCTCTGAAAGGGACGGGCGCGATGCAGACATAGCCAACCAATAACTTTGTAGTACGGTTCTATATAGACAGAGAGGAAAGTATTTCTGCCCAGTAACAACACAACCATGGCCCAGAGTGAGTGAGAGATGTGACATAGAATGGGCCCACATTTGCAAAAGGAACTCATTGCTACTGGGATAAGCATTTTTACAGAATAGAGTTGGGCGCCATGCATTATTGAAGAGACCCTTTATATGTAGATACCGACAAACCCAAAGCAGGGTTGCACAGTGCACTGCCGGCTACTGTGGCTTCCAAATCGCCTCCCTTGCCTTGCCCTTTGTCCCTTTCGCTCGTGTCGATCGGTTCGGAAGGAATGCGCCGCCGATTACCGTCGCAGCGAGTGAGGTGAGGAGGGAGCTGCTGTGGCGCCGCCTTCCCATCATCTTCCTTTCCCTTTGCTGTACGGAACGGACTCTCGTGTGGTTTGGGGGGTGTGGCCTGACCGGACCAGGCCTCTTGGTTGGCATGGCACAGTTTCCCTTGGCACAGCAACCCTGAAGTACAAGTTTCCCTTGCACAAGTGTTGCCTCACTCCGTCGCCTAGCGCACGAGCTTACTGTACAGTACCACTCCGCTCCCCTCTTCCCTTCCCCTCCCCAAACCAAACCCCTCCCCCCCTCCTCCAAATGATCCCCCACCATACCACCCAACCACCCCGTTGCGGCTCAGGGCGTATTCCTGAGCTCGTGTCATCCGGTGTTGGTGTCATCCGAAAACTTTGGAACTCACGCGATTAACCAAAAAAACACAACGGGCCAATCACATGGATTCCAAAGTTTTCGGATGAAACCAACACCGGATAACACGAACTCAAGAATACGCCCTCAGTGCCCCAGCATTCAGCTTCGACGGGAGGCTCAAGACAAAGCCAGTTTCTCCTGGCGGAGCGGAAAACCACGGGCGAAGGCGCGATCGCTTGCGCTAGGTCACGTTGATGGGATTGCGCCAAAGGCGCCAATTTCCATCAATTCAAGCTTCGACCCGACGAGCCTTCCTGCCAATGCGCCTTCAGCGTTTCCGCGCGCAAGGCAGGCGGACCTGCCCTTGCGTGGCTTTCACCATCCCATACCCCATCGCCGCAATTTTTTCCTCCCCCCTAATGCACATCCGCCTCATCGCATTGGCTCAGGAAGCTGAGGTAATGTCAGTCAGATACAGAACGTTGTAAATTCACCCACATCGCATCGGATCGCAGCGCAACACGTCCCAATCCCGTGGCGAGCACCGCGCCGAGCCGCGACGGCGCAGCATCTTACTGTACCCGTCCCAGCTCAGCCGTTGCTGCCACACGAACGAAACCCCGACAGCAACAGGCGCTGAGCATCCTCCGAGCTCAGCCCTTGCTGCCATTCCATACGAAACTCCCGACAACATTACGCGCTGTCGGCCCGGCTGACCTTCCCCACCCCGCCCTGCGCATGCGAGCGCTCGGCGCGTATATCAGATCAGAGCGGCCAGCCATTCCTCGTCGCTCATCTCCTCTCGTCCCGCTCGTTCCAACGTTTTCCATTCCTTGTCTTCCACCCTTCACCTAGCTATCTGCCTCGGGGGTGGGCTGCTGTCTCTCTGACAGAAGAAGCAGAGGCGTGCGATAGTACTATTAGTAATCGAGCCGCGGCGCGCCGGCTGCGTCCAATTTCCACTCTCGTGACGGAGCACCGGCAGTAGACGTGAACCGAACCGCCAAAATGGCGCCCACCACGCTCGCGCGCCTCTGCGCCGTCGTCTTGGCGCTTCTCAGCGTGCTGATGACGGCGCGCGCGCAACCCCTGGCGGGGCCGCGGTGCGTGAACCGGTTTCCGCAGAAGCCGCTGTGCAAGTTCGTCGACGACCTCGCCGCGTCGCCGCTCACCTTCCTCGACGCGTCGGCCGGCGAGACGATCAAACTCGGCGCGTACGACGTCTACCAGGCAAGTGTTACGAGAGTTTGTTGGGAGGAAAGCGTACGACGTCTACCAGGCAAGTGTTACGAGAGTTTGTTGGGAGGAAAGCATACGACGTCTACCAGGCACGTGTGCACGTTGTTTGTACAGCAAGCAGCAATCCATTACTATTCCCGCCCCTACTATTACTATTACCGCCTGCGCCGTTCGCGTTCGCATTTGCGTTTGCGACATTCCAGGCCCCGCTGCCACAATGATAGTTTTTTACTCACAAAAACCCTCGCTCAACTCCCTCGCTCACTCGGTCTCCCTCCCCGCTTCCTCTTCTCTCCTTTCCTTCTTCCCCCCGCTTCCCCCCCTTTACCCCCCATCCCCCTCTCTCCCTTCCCTTCCCCACACTCCCCCGCCCCCCCGGTCCGCCCAACTTTCAGAAATTCCATCGTGACCTGCCCGACACCAAGGTGTATGCATATGGTGTCTCCCGCGACTCGGCGCGCTACCCGGGCCCCGTGCTCGTCGCGAAGCGCGGCAGCACCACCAAGGTGAGCGCGGCACCACCAAGGTGAGCGCGGCACCACCAAGGTGAGCGCGACAGCACCAAGGTGGGCGCGACAGCACCAAGGTGAGCGCGACAGCACCAAGGTGAGCGCGACAGCACCGAGGTGAGCGCACGGCAGCACAAGCAAGGAGAGAGCAGCAGCGTGACCAGCACGGTGAGCGCGGCAGCACAAGCAAGGAGAGAGCAGCAGCGTGACCAGCACGGTGAGCGCGGCAGCACAAGCAAGGAGAGAGCAGCAGCGTGACCAGCACGGTGAGCGCGGCAGCACAAGCAAGGAGAGAGCAGCAGCGTGACCAGCACGGTGAGCGCGGCAGCACAAGCAAGGAGAGAGCAGCAGCGTGACCAGCACGGTGAGCGCGGCAGCACAAGCAAGGAGAGAGCAGCAGCGTGACCAGCACGGTGAGCGCGGCAGCACAAGCAAGGAGAGAGCAGCAGCGTGACCAGCACGGTGAGCGCGGCAGCACAAGCAAGGAGAGAGCAGCAGCGTGACCAGCACGGTGAGCGCGGCAGCACAAGCAAGGAGAGAGCAGCAGCGTGACCAGCACGGTGAGCGCGGCAGCACAAGCAAGGAGAGAGCAGCAGCGTGACCAGCACGGTGTGCACGGCACCTTCGTCTGCTCCGCACAAGCAGACGAGCAGCTTTTGTGAGAGCTGCTTTCGTGAGAGCTGTTAAGGCGTCCCTTGTGCATTCGTGAGAGCTTTTAAAGCGTCCCTTGTGTTTTCAAACCGTCCCTCGTGCTTCTCTTATTGTATGATGTCAGACGATTATGGTTGTTTTGATGTGCTTCTTGTAGTAACTTCTTTTACCACCAGCCTGCTCACTTATTCTCCCTGTTCACGTTGAGTCCCCTGGTTCGCTCTTGTCCATTGCCCAATATGTTCACCATCGCAGGTTAAGTTCGCGAATCACATCAAGGACAAGACGCACATGTTCACGATTGACCCGACGCTTATGACGCCTAAGCTCAAGAACGGCGGTGTGCCAATCAGTAAGTCAGGACCGACTGTGGTAGTGTTGAGATTAGCAACCAACCAACCCGTCCTCGTTTCAAGTCACTTCCAAGCGGTTCAGTGTTGTGAATGGCGTTTCCAGTACGGCAGAAAGTGGTCGCCATTCAGTTCACTGGCACGATGCACGCATCTCCGGCGTTTCTAATCGTTTTTTCCTGAAACCCCTCCGTGTTATCACCTCCGTCTGTTCACATTGTTATCATCGCAGCCGTCCATTTGCATGGCGGGGAGAATCCAAGCAAATCCGACGGCCACCCCATGGCGTAATACACTGCCTTCGGAGAGAACGGATCCGAGTTCGAATCTGAAGAGCACACCTATCCGAACATGCAGCGCGCAACCATGCTGTGGTACCACGACCACACGGTTGGGATCACCGCACTGAACGTGGTAGCAGGGATGGCGGGGCTTTACGTTATCCGCGACCCTGTCAACGGGAGTTGGGTGTTGGCCCCGTCCTCGCTTGGGCGGAGCCGACTTCGTGGTCGGGTGTAGGGTGCAGCCGACCTGCAGCAGTGGGCGAGTTGGTCGACAAGGTTGGTCGACCTGCACGGGGAGCCACTGCATGGGCGCCGACTTCAGGAGGGCGCCACCTTTGGCTGGTCGACCTGGGAAGTCGACCAGCCCTTCTGGTCGACCTGGGAAGTCGACCAGCCCTTCTGGTCGACCTGGGAAGTCGACCAGCCCTTCTGGTCGACCAGGAGTGACGTCGACCTAGAGCTGGTCGACCAGGGAGTAGTGGTCGACCTGGGGAGGTCGACGGGAGGTGCCCGTCGACTTGGGAGGTCGAACGGCACATACCGGAGGCAGTGGTCGACCTGGTGAGGTCGACTTGGAGTGGTCGTCGACTTGGGAGGTCGACGGGCACGCACAGGAGCACCTGGTCGACGTGGTTGCCCAGGTTACCTGGGTGACGAGGGTCTGCGAAGGCACGCGAAGGTCGCCCAGGCGAGGTTGGCGAGGACGACCTCGGTGGTGGTATCCCGAGGTCGACCTGGCAGATGAGATGCAGTCGTCAGCACAAGGTGGACTTGGTGCGTGCGCTGTGCAGGTGACGAAGCAGTGCGCGCCAATCATCTACGAGCACCTGCGAAGCTGGTGCGATGCTGGACTGCAGGAGCAACGCTGGCACGCCGTCGACCTGCAGCGATGGCAGGCCGCGTCTCTGCACTGCTGGAGTGCGGTCGACCAAGTCGTGCTGGCACGCGGTCGACCGTGCTGCGCTGGCAATAGACTTGCTTGCATGCTAGCTCTGATGTAGTCTTGCCTTGCCAACTTCTTTGTATCATTGTTGTCAACTTTCTCTAGTGAAACTCTTGCCAAATTGCCTTGTGAACTAGCAAGTAGTGTGCGCACTAGGAAAATGACGAAGGACCAACGAACGCAGAGATCACACGAGCATCCGTGCCTAGCCCGTAGTCTAGCTCCCGTTACTAGAGTTATCTCCGCAGACCCGCAGGGCGAGGAGCGGCGGCTGAAGAAGTGGCTGCCACTTGGCGAGCGTCAATTGCACCTCTTGATTGCTGACAGGATGTTTTTCCCCAACGGATCCATCAATTATCCGAACCAGGGCTTCGTGCCAAACGTACACCCGAACTGGATACCCGGTTACGTTGGCAATACGAATCTTGTAAACGGGAAGGTGAGACAAAGGGATGGCTTTGCTTTAAGTGTGTTTTTTACCATGCAAGCTTGTGCTTCATGTAAGCATTGATATTGTGGTTCAACTCCACCCCCATCTCCGACTAATCACGTTGTGCCATTCCCTTCCCCCACCGCTGGCCCTCAGGTCTGGCCGTTCCTCAATGTTCGGCGAGCGATGCACCGGATTCGCATGGTGAATGCAGCCAATGCGCGCACGTATAACCTCACCTTCCAGTGCGCTGGGCGTGGCGACCACAACTTGCTGGACCCGTGCTGCCTTTCTTCCTGGTGAGAACAAGAGGTCCCTCGCTCTCTCTGATGTGAACAAGATGTCCGTTACCCGATTAATCACCGTTCAAGTTGACTAGATTAATCACCTGTTGGAGGTCCCGTGCTTTTCTTAACCAGGTTGGAACTAGTTCCACCTCTCCTCCCCTCCATCCTTCTTTCCCTCCCACTCTCCCCCCTCCTCTTTCCCTCTTGTACCCACCGCTCTCCTTCGTTCCTCCTCCCATTTACCGCCATCCATTTTTCCCTGTTTCCCTTCTGCTTCCCTTTTGCCCATCTGCTTTCCCATAACCAGATCGGCTCTCGCGGAGGCTACCTCACCCGCCCGCTGCGCCGCTCGCTCCTGCTCGTCGTCCTGGGCACACATTATGACCTCTTTCTCAACTTCAACGCTTCACTGCCTATGGCCTATCCCAAAACCTCTGCAACCCCCGTTTCCCCTCCTTCCCCAACCACCCCACCCTCCCACTTTTCTCCATCTGGCAGGTCGGTTCCGATGGTGGTTACCTCGATTGTCCTCGCTCGCCCTGTGTCCTAACCCACAACCTCTGCAACCCTCCTCCCCCTCCTCCCCCACCCACGCCACCCTCCCACTTCCCTCCACCTGGCGAGATCGGTTCCGACGGAGGCTAACTCGCCCGTCCCCTGCGCCGCTCCACCAGCTCGGTGTCCCGGGCACGCGTCACGACCTGCTCCTTGACTTCAACGCTGCACCCGCCTGCTGCCCACCTTCCCCTTTCCCCCTCTCCCCCACCCTGCCAGATCGGTTCTGACGGCAGCTATCTCGCCCGCCCACTCCGCTGCTCCTTCCTGCTCAGCGTCCCGGGCGCGCGTCACGACCTGCTCCTCGACTTCAATGCAGCACCCGGATGGTGCCGTGATGTCATCATTGTCAACAGCGCCTCCATCCCCTTCCCCACGGGACAGCCTGCTGACTGGTTCACGGGTGTGGTCATGCGATTCATCATCAACCAGCGCTCGCCCGTGAAGGCCCCTGCCCTGCCCAAGATGCTTTCGGTGAGTGCGTGAGTGTGTGTGTCTTTCTGCCTCTCCAGCTCTCTGTCTGTCTGCCATGGCACTCGCTCCCCTTCACCGCGGGATAGCCTGGTGCTGTCATGCCATTCATCAGCAACTAGTGCTCGCCTTTGAACCCCCTGCTCTGCAAAAGAGTCTGCTGGTGGGTGACTTGTCTCTGTCTGCCGCATGCCTGGCACGTCATGTCTCACTCTTCCAGTGCATGCCAGTCTAGCATGCATTAGGCGTCACACTCTTCTTCCTTGACCTCCCTCCCTCCCCTTTTGAAACCTCTCCATGCTAGCAGTACATCCCCCTAGTGGACTTTTCTCAAGCAAAACAACAGAACTTTCTCACTCACTCACTCACTCACTCATTCACTCACTCACTCTCTTCTATGCCCTCCCATTCACTGCTCCCTCCCTCTCTGCAGCGCATCCCCCCAGTGGACCTCTCCCAGGCAGTGAAGCAGCACTGGCTGCCCATCACGTGCGCCATTGACCATGCCTCTTGCCCTTCCCTGCCTCCCCGCACCCACGTTGACTTCCCCGTCGGCAGCGCATCCCCCCAGTGCACCTCTCGCAGTCATTGAAGCAGCGCTGGCTCGCCACGGAGTTTCTCATTCACCTTTCCTCTCCCTCTTTCCCGCCTCCCCTCGCCCTTTGCGTCCCTCTCTGCACTGCAGCGCATTCCCCCAGTGGACCTCTCGCAGTCGGTGAAGCAGCGCTGGCTCACCCTAGTGTTTGTGATCGACAAGGTGTCACAGAAACCAAGCTCCATGCTGCTGGATGGCAAGGCCTACATGGATCCTGCTACTGAGAAGCCCAAAGTGGTGAGCACAAGACACCCGAGTACACCCATGTGGTAACAGTAATGTAAATCTATATAGTTCTTTAGTATCTCTTGGCGTTTTCGAGCAAGTGAACTAAAATATTTGCAAGCTCTCCTCTCCTTCCGGATTACTCCTGTGTGAGAATTCTTAAAAAACATCTGGTGCGCTTTTGTCACTCCTTGCCTTTCATACCCTTTCTTTTTCAGGGCACTTCGGAGCTTTGGCACATCATCAACCCGACATTCGAGACGCACCCCATCCACCTGCACCTCATTCAGCACCGCCCCATCACCCGCCGTCCGATCAACTCTGGCGGGCTAATCAACGGCACTTGTTCGCTCACACCATCTACCTCCAAGCCCAGCTGCTTCACCGGGCCGGCCCGGCCCGTGCCGCTGCATGAGAGGGGATGGAAGGACACCACTGTTGCATTCCCTGACAGTGTGCTCACCATCTTTGTGCCGTTCAAGGGGCAGGTGAGATGCGGTGCAATGCGGTTGGGGAGGAAGGTGGTAGGGTGAAATGACGCCATTGTTACATTCCCCGACAGCGTCCTCACCATCTTTGTGCCCATACAATCGGCAGGTAAGGAGACAGCTGGTGCTACTTTATACTGTAAATATTCCTCTTTAGTCTGGTCTGGGTTTAACCTCTTCTTTCAGCACCTGCATCTCGCTCCTCCAACTGACCACTCCTCACTACGCTCTCGTACCTCTCTTCACTTATCTGCTTCTTCTTTTGAACCGTACTGGCAATGCCAACCCTCTCTGTTTTCCTTCTCTGGATCGCCTCTCATGTCACCATGTGCAGAATGGCAAGCAGTTCCCCTTTGATGCCACGGAGGCCCCCGGCTACGTGTGGCACTGCCACGCACTGGAGCATGAGGACAACGACATGATGAGGCCACTCATCATGACATCTTAGCCCTACCTACTCAGAAGAACAACTCTCAAGCCTTCTAATTTCGTCACGGAGTAGGTATTGTTGACTCCAAACACAAGTTCTGTTGAAACCCTGTCTAGTTTTTGCCCTTCATCCCTAGGAATGAGGCATTATGAGTTGTAGTGGTACTCGTCCCTTCATTGGAGCTTTGTGAAGTACTGCTTGGTACGGTAATAAAGCTATTGAGGTTCGACACTCCAAGCCAACCTTAATCAACCATCAGAACTATGTTATATTCAGACGTATAAGCGGACTACAGGAGGAAGAGAGTAGATTGCTACGCTGAAGTGGCAGCCGGAACGGTTAACACATCGAGAGTTAGCAAATGAGCTCCAGCCTTCGCGCGTACCTTTCCCAAAGTTTTGGGTGGGAGGGACACGTAAGAGAGAACACAAGAAAGCCTTCAAACACAGCACTTGTTACAAGGAGAGGGAACATACTTACCTTCAAGTTGGCCACTAACACAGGTGAAGCGAACACAAAAAGCATGAACTGGTAGAAACGAGGACGAGAAGCAACAGGGAAGCGGAGCTTCATGGTTGCGTGCATGCGGTGAGTCTGCAGCACGGAACCTGCGGTTAGCATCTTGGAAAAAAAGCAGATGTTCAGGAGGATTCCCAGATCTTGGGACCAGTCGAGATATCTACACGTGGTTGTTGTCTGCGTGGCATCGGATGCCACGTGAATCATTGGGTGTACACTTGAATGTCACGTATTCCATTATAAAAAAAGAAATGAATCTCACGTATTGTAACATTGCCGAAGTTATTGTGACCATGACGGGAAAGCTTCTTGGTTTCCGCACCCGAAAAGTGACGCTTTTTCACGGAGGTTTATTTGGTTTTGCCCCGGGCAGCGAGGTTCCTGGACGGAGTGGCTTGTCCGTTGATGTATCTGTGAGGGGATGGAGAGCGTCGAGCGTGGATGGAGAGTGTCGAGCGTGGCATGTGTGTAGGAGCCACCACGACCAAACCATTGGCTACATCTCGTCTCTTCCCGTCCAGCTCTTCCATTCTTCGCTTCCATCCCATTCACCGAGCCGAGCTGGTCTGGGCGTAGTTGTCTGGCAGTGAAGTTTGTCTCTGCTGGTTGCAGCACGAACGTGTAGCGATTTTGTTTCTCGACCTTCTCACCCGCACGTCCCTGTCAGGCTGATTTTGTTTTATTCAAAATGTCTAAATCAACCACATTGAACCATTTTAAACCACTTTAAAGCATGCTGGTATTTCTTCCAAGTTCGCGTAGCAGATGTCAGTCAAGCAAGCAAAGGAAGGTACAACTATTTGAGCAGCGCGGCGCGAACACCTCATTTTCGACTCTCGCGCCGCGCGCGTGGCATTTGCGCCCCCGGCGCGGCGTCCACTGCAGGCGTCACGGTGACTCGGACTGCCAAGATGCGTCCCACCAAGCTCGCGCGCCTCTGCGCGATCGTGGCGCTTCTCAGCGTCGGCCTCGGAGGCACTAACAATGATTGCGACCCGGCGATTTCGGCGCGGATGCCGGCGGTGATGGCGCGCGCGCAATCCATGGCGGGGCCGCGGTGCGTGAACCGGTTTCCGCAGAAGCCGCTGTGCAAGTTCGTCGACGACCTCGCCGCGTCGCCGCTCACCTTTCCTCGACGCGTCGACCGGCGAGACCATCAAACTCGGCGCGTACGACGTCTACCAGGCGAGTTTCACCGAGTCTCGGTGTCTCGCCGCATTATACAAAAAACGCGATCGATGTATCCAAAGGCGAAGCAAAAGAAAATCTAAGAACTGAAGCAAAACATCCAGTCGAGTGCGATGTGATGCGATGCGATGCAATGCGATGCGATGCGATGCGACGCGATGACTCCTTTGCACGGCGTTTGTCGTACAAGAAGCAGATTGACGTCGACTATTTAGTGTGATTGCGGTGAGATTCATGCTTCGCTCTGATAACAGCGCCTGCGGGTTTCGCACATCGTTGAATGCTCGTCATCCAAGCGGCGCGGCGCGGCGCGTTTGCGTTTGAGTCATTGCAGCCGCCGTGGCCCCAATACTCTCACGAAGACCCACATTCCACTGTCAACCTCCCCTGCTCCCTCGCTCACAAGCTCAACCCTCCATCTCCCCTCATTCTGCCTTTCTCTCCCCCCGTCTGCCCAATGCGAGCAGAAGTTCCACCGCGACCTGCCCAACACCACTCCGTCCTCCCGCCTTCAGCCTTCCCCAACCCCTTCCCCTTCCCCTTCCCCTTCCCCTCCCCCCCCCCCCCCCCCCCTCCCCCCCCCCCCCCCCCCCCCCCCCCAACCACGGCAGAAGTTCCATCGCGACCTGCTCGACACCAAGGTGTATGCATATGGCGTCTCCCGCAGCTCGGCGCGCTACCCGGGTCCCGTGCTCGTCGCCACACGCGGCACCACCACCAAGGTGAGCGCGGCAGAACCAGCAAGGTGAGCGCGGCAGAACCAGCAAGGTGAGCGCGGCAGAACCAGCAAGGTGAGCGCGGCAGAACCAGCAAGGTGAGCGCGGCAGAACCAGCAAGGTGAGCGCGGCAGAACCAGCAAGGTGAGCGCGGCAGAACCAGCAAGGTGAGCGCGGCAGAACCAGCAAGGTGAGCGCGGCAGAACCAGCAAGGTGAGCGCGGCAGAACCACCAAGGTGAGCGCGGCAGAACCACCAAGGTGAGCGCGGCAGAACCAGCAAGGTGAGCGCGGCAGAACCACCAAGGTGAGCGCGGCAGAACCACCAAGGTGAGCGCGGCAGAACCAGCAAGGTGAGCGCGGCAGAACCAGCAAGGTGAGCGCGGCAGAACCACCAAGGTGAGCGCGGCAGAACCACCAAGGTGAGCGCGGCAGAACCAGCAAGGTGAGCGCGGCAGAACCAGCAAGGTGAGCGCGGCAGAACCAGCAAGGTGAGCGCGGCAGAACCAGCAAGGTGAGCGCGGCAGAACCAGCAAGGTGAGCGCGGCAGAACCACCAAGGTGAGCGCGGCAGAACCACCAAGGTGAGCGCGGCAGAACCAGCAAGGTGAGCGCGGCAGAACCACCAAGGTGAGCGCGGCAGAACCACCAAGGTGAGCGCGGCAGAACCAGCAAGGTGAGCGCGGCAGAACCAGCAAGGTGAGCGCGGCAGAACCAGCAAGGTGAGCGCGGCAGAACCACCAAGGTGAGCGCGGCAGAACCACCAAGGTGAGCGCGGCAGAACCAGCAAGGTGAGCGCGGCAGAACCAGCAAGGTGAGCGCGGCAGAACCAGCAAGGTGAGCGCGGCAGAACCAGCAAGGTGAGCGCGGCAGAACCACCAAGGTGAGCGCGGCAGAACCACCAAGGTGAGCGCGGCAGAACCAGCAAGGTGAGCGCGGCAGAACCAGCAAGGTGAGCGCGGCAGAACCAGCAAGGTGAGCGCGGCAGAACCACCAAGGTGAGCGAGGCAGCACCAGCACGGTGAGCCGACCCCGTCAGTCGCTGTCAGTCTTAGGCAGCTGCCATGGGTTGCGCCACGTTACAGTCTTAGGCAGCTGCCATGGGTTGCGCCACGTTACAGTCTTAGGCAGCTGCCATGGGTTGCGCCACGTTACAGTCTTAGGCAGCTGCCATGGGTTGCGCCACGTTACAGTCTTAGGCAGCTGCCATGGGTTGCGCCACGTTACAGTCTTAGGCAGCTGCCATGGGTTGCGCCACGTTACAGTCTTAGGCAGCTGCAATGGGTTGCGCCACGTTACAGTCTTAGGCAGCTGCCATGGGTTGCGCCACGTTACAGTCTTAGGCAGCTGCCATGGGTTGCGCCACGTTACAGTCTTAGGCAGCTGCCATGGGTTGCGCCACGTTACAGTCTTAGGCAGCTGCCATGGGTTGCGCCACGTTACAGTCTTAGGCAGCTGCCATGGGTTGCGCCACGTTACAGTCTTAGGCAGCTGCCATGGGTTGCGCCACGTTACAGTCTTAGGCAGCTGCCATGGGTTGCGCCACGTTACAGTCTTAGGCAGCTGCCATGGGTTGTGCCACGTTACAGTCTTAGGCAGCTGCCATGGGTTGCGCCACGTTACAGTCTTAGGCAGCTGCCATGGGTTGCGCCACGTTACAGTCTTAGGCAGCTGCCATGGGTTGCGCCACGTTACAGTCTTAGGCAGCTGCCATGGGTTGCGCCACGTTACAGTCTTAGGCAGCTGCCATGGTTTGCGCCACGTTACAGTCTTAGGCAGCTGCCATGGGTTGCGCCACGTTACAGTCTAGAATGCTGGTTCTCTGCACCTTTGCAGGGAAATCAGGTCCCGCAGGAGCTTTCAAGAGCCCCATCTTCTTCGCTGTTTACATACTAGTGTAAGAAGACATGACTATGTTCATCTTTCTTGTCATCTGGATGTGCTGGACTTAACTACAATGTTGCTGCTATCTCGCTACCTGTCTGCTACACTTAGTAGCTTCACTTCACCCGTCTTTTATTCTCCATCTTCTATCAGAGCCTGTTCACTTAAGCTTATCATGAGCTCTCTAACGTTCAGTTCACACGACCTTTCTAACGTTCAGTTCGCATGAGCTCTCTCACGTTCACGAGAGCAGGTGAAGTTCTCAAACAACATCGAGGACACGAAGCACATGTTCACCATCGACCCGACTCTCACGTTTTAAGTCAGCTCAAAACAGGCTCCTGTTTAACATGATGTTCACGATCGCAGGTGGAATTCTCCAACAACATCAAGGACAAGGAGCACATGTTCACCATCGACCCGACTCTCACGTTTTAAGTCAGCTCAAAACAGGCTCCTGTTTAACATGATGTTCACGATCGCAGGTGGAATTCTCCAACAACATCAAGGACAAGGAGCACATGTTCACCATCGACCCGACTCTCACGTTTTAAGTCAGCTCAAAACAGGCTCCTGTTTAACATGATGTTCACGATCGCAGGTGGAATTCTCCAACAACATCAAGGACAAGGAGCACATGTTCACCATCGACCCGACTCTCACGTTTTAAGTCAGCTCAAAACAGGCTACTGTTTAACATGATGTTCACGATCGCAGGTGGAATTCTCCAACAACATCAAGGACAAGGAGCACATGTTCACCATCGACCCGACTCTCACGTTTTAAGTCAGCTCAAAACAGGCTCCTGTTTAACATGATGTTCACGATCGCAGGTGGAATTCTCCAACAACATCAAGGACAAGGAGCACATGTTCACCATCGACCCGACTCTCACGTTTTAAGTCAGCTCAAAACAGGCTCCTGTTTAACATGATGTTCACGATCGCAGGTGGAATTCTCCAACAACATCAAGGACAAGGAGCACATGTTCACCATCGACCCGACTCTCACGGCGCCCAAACTCAAGAATGGCGGTGTGCCAATCATTAAGTCAACAATGCTTCTTTATTATGTATTTGAAGGTGACATTGCTCTATACAATGCAAGAAAACACCAACTACAGTCGTCGTAACTTCTGCTGGCTTGGGTACAGTGCACAGTGCCCTCGCAAACTCTTGTGGGGAATTAAATGCTAACTGCCTAATTATTTCATCCTACCTGGTATTATTTCCAACCTGCATTGCAACCCCTCTTTGCTGTGAGAGGACCTACCTGGCTGCTATACCTTCGACTGGCTTTGCAGCATTTCGGTACGGTTGATCAAGTTTCTGAAACGGTAGAGATCGTTGCCTTTGAACGTGTCCCTAGCTTTTCTTGAGCTCACTGGCACCCTGAATGCATCCCCAGCTCTCCAAACCACTTTCCCCTAACCTCCGCGCCTTTGCCTCGTTTCCTTTCCACCTTCCAATCACTCTGCTGTCATCACAGCCGTCCATTTGCATGGCGGGGAGACTCCAAGCAAATCCGACGGCCACCCCATGGCGTGGTACACTGCCTTCGGGGAGGACGGACCCGAGTTCGAATCTGAAGAGCACACCTATCCGAACACGCAGCGCGCTACGATGCTCTGGTACCACGACCACACGATTGGCATGGCCACGCTGAACTTGCTCGCGGGATTGGTTGGGCTTTACGTTATCCGCGATCCGCAGGGCGGGGAGAGGCGGCTCAAGAAGTGGCTGCCACGTGGCGAGCGTCAATTGCACCTCGTGATTGCTGACAGAATGTTTTTCGCGAACGGATCCATCAATTATCCGAACCAGGGCCTCGTGCCGAACGTGCACCCGAACTGGATACCCGGTTACATCGGCGATGCAAATGTTGTGAACGGCAAGGTGAGACAAAGAGATGATTTCTTCTGCTGTTCTTTTTTTTTGTTTGTTTTTACCAACACATGCCTGTTCTGCATTCTGCCTGATCAAATCGTAGTGCTTCTGTGATGGATCTCCACCCCCATTTCTGACCAATCACAGTGTGCCATTTCCCCACCGCTGTCCCTCAGGTCTGGCCATTCCTCAACGTGCGGCGCGCAATGCACCGGATCCGCATGGTGAATGCGGCCAATGCGCGCGTTTACAACCTCACCTTCCAATGCGCTGGGCGTGGCGACCACAACTTCAATCCCCCTCTTGCTGGACCCGTGCTGCCCTTCTACCTGGTGAGAACGAGGCTCCTAGGTAACTCTGATGCACTTGCGCTAGATAAATCACCTCTTGGCGGACCCGTGCTACCCTTCCGCCTGGTAAGAATCGAACAAGGTTCCTACCTGGTGCTACTCTGATGTAGCTGCTTTCAATCTTGACGTCCTCACCAATGGGTAATTACCCTACAGTTGCACTTGAAACAATGATATCATTCAATGCCACCCAGATGGTTCACATCCTTTCTCCTGTCTCTCACTTCCTGACACCCCTTATTCCCCTCTCCTCCCTACTCTTGCTCACCCCTCTTGCAGATCGGTTCCGATGGTGGTTACCTCGTCCGCCCTCTGCACCACTCCTTCCTGCTTGTTGTCCCGTGCACGCGTCACGACCTGCTCCTCGACTTCAACGCTGCGCCTGACTGGTGCCTTACCTGCACCTCTCTTCACCCTGTCCCTGCTTCCCCGTCCCTTCCCTTCCCCATGAGAACACAAACCAGATTGGCTCTGACGGCGGCTACCTCGCCCGCCCCCTGCGCCGCTCCTCCCTGCTCATCTTCCCAGCCACGCGGCACGACCTGCTCCTCGACTTCAACGCTGCACCTGGGTGGTGCCGTGACGTCATTATTGTGAACAACGCCAATATTCCCTTCCCCGTGGTGAAGCCTGCTGACTGGTTCACGGGCGTGGTCATGCGATTCATCATCAACAAACGCTCACTCGTGAAGCCCCCTCCTCTGCCCAAGACGCTTTCGGTGGGTAACTCTTTCCGTCTGCCGCCCAGTTGATAAAAGTGATGTTTTGAGACGTCTCAAAACATCACTTTTATCACGTCGCTTTCGGTGGGTAACTTTCTCTGTCTGCCGCCCAGTTTGGCATGCCTGGCATGCATGCATCAGGCGTTCTTTGCCTTCCCTCCTCTTTTGAAACTCCTCCTTGCTTGTGATACATCCCTTTGATAAACATTTTCCAGGCTGGGAGACAGCACTCAAACACTCACTAACTCACTAACTCACTCACTCTCTCGCTCACTCACTCTTTCCCTTCTGTGCCCACCCATTCACTGCTCCTCCCTCTCTGCACTGCAGCACATCCCCCCAGTGGACCTCTCCCTGGCAGTCAAGCAGCGTTTTCACGCGGTAGTGCATGTGATCGACAAGGTGTTGCATGAACCAAGTGCCATGCTGCTGGACGGCAAGGCCTACTTGGATCCTGCTACTGAGAAGCCCAGACTGATGAGCACAGAGAGCACAGAACCCCCGAGAAGCCCAGAGTGGTGAGCACAGAACACCCAAGAAGCAATGCTGGCTGGCCATAGTGTTTGCAATTGACAAGGCGTCACAGAGACTGAGCGCCATGCTGCTAGATTGGATGGCAAGGCCTACATGGATCCTCCCACTGAGAAGCCCAGAGTGGTGAACACAGAACACCTGAGAAGAAATACTTGCTGGCCATAGTTTTCTAAGAAGTCTGCTAATCCTTGTTGCCTTCCCCTCCTTCACAACAGTTGTCTGAATACTTTTGCGTGTGGTGTGTTTTTTGTCACTACCTGCCTTTTTTCTCAGGGCACTTCGGAACTTTGGCACATCGCCAACCCGAGCTTCGAGGCACACCCCATCCACCTGCACCTCGTTCAGCACCGCCCCATCTCCCGCCGTCCGATCAACTCTAGCGGGCTAATCAACGGCTCCTGTTCGCTCGATCCCGCCTCCTCCAAGCCAAGCTGCTTCACCGGGCCGGCCCGGCCCGTGCCGCTGCATGAGAGGGGATGGAAGGACACCACTGTTGTGTTCCCTGATACTGTTCTCACCATCTTTGTGCCGTTCAAAAGTCAGGTGAGCTGTCTACGCTGGTGTTAGGTAAGTTCTTGTTTGGTTAGAGATGAATCAGATGAGGTGGTGTAGAGGGGGATGGGGACAAAGGAAGGACACTGGTGTCTGATTTTTTCAGTGCCTTCAACTCGCCCCTTCACCTGACCACTCCTCAGTACACTCTCATACCTCTCTTCACCAGTCCCATACCTCTTCTCAACCGTACTGGCAATGCCAACCCTCTGTTTTCCTTCTCTGGATCGCCTTGCATGTCTCCATGTACAGGATGGCAAGCCGTTCCCTTTTGATGCCACCGAGAGCCCGGGCTATGTGTGGCACTGCCATGCCGTGGAGCATGTTGATAACGACATGATGAGGCCGCTCATTATGACGCGGGACCCTAGATTCGTTATGGACATCAGCCTTGGTACAGAAGAAAACGCTGACAATCAGTGTTAACTAGGGAATAAAACAATGAGAACTCGGTGTCAATGCTGAAAACTCAGAGTTGGTAAAAAAATAAACGGCGAGAACTCCGTGTATGCTTTGCCATGAAGCGTCTGAGTGTTGTTAGCACAACCAAACTTCGTCCCTCAAGAATAAGTCCCAAGCCTGGTGTACTGGCCAATTAGCACAGCACCCTACTAGCAGCCCGCCAGCCAGTGCTCTGGTCGGTGTCTCCCGAGCGCAGCGTAGTGTGTCAAGTCAAGATGCTACGAGGGTACGAAAGGACAGGCTAGAGGGCGTTATCAGGTACATGAGGCAACACACAAGCTCTGGATACGGACCACTCGGCTCTACGATTCTTCCGAAGGTGGAGATGAGGGCGAGTGGCCTGTAGGCAGAGGAGTGAGGTGTGGCTAGGATTACTAAAAGCTGAGCTGCGGAATGACCTGCTGCACCATGTGTGACTGAATCAGAGTGATGGTGCACGCTGCTCTATTCTAGATGATCTACAAGCCAAGTAAGCTCGGTTCACCCTAAACTGTGCAGGTGTGTCTCTTCTGCAAGTGCCTCACTATCAGCAATCGCTAAGACCAAGTCGTCGTCGTGCACAAGGATCTTGAATGGCGGCTAAGTAGAGTCAGTGCGCAGATTCACGGATAGGTTCACAGTCGAAAAAAGAGCGAAGCCAAGAGCCGCAAGTGTCGTCCTCAGTGTCTCGTGCCACTCCCGGGGCACCTGAGACTCCATCGGTTACCCTTAGGAAACGACCTAGTAAAGCCAGGTGGGTGGCAGGGCAACGTCCGAGCAATAGTGGGCTGCGCGCGAGCTGCAATGGGCGGCGCGCGGGCAGCAAAGCAGCGCGCGGACGGAAGTGGGCTACGCGTGGGCGGTAGTGTGCTGCGCGCGTGTCGCAGCAGTGTGCTGCGTGCGGGCGGCGGCAGTGTGCTGTGCACGGGCGGCGCGCAGTCGACACGCAGACAGTGCGCGCTCGAGAAGGCAGGGTAGCGTACAGCAGCAGGGTAGCGCACAACGGCAGGACAGGGCGCACGGGTGTATCGGATTTAAGCGTGAAACGACTTGCTTGAGCTGCGAAGTGTGTTACAGAACTATTTTTTCAAGACGTCGCGGCAAAGTTCAGAGTTCGAATAATGGGTGTTCGAATAACAATGATGAAGACAGTTAGATCTCAAAGTTTGATTTTCATAAAACTGAGAAAAAGTGCACACGCCCTTAGATCGCCAATAATGCGTCAATAATAACCTGCGCCTGCCAACCCGCTTTTCCGCGTGCAAGGCGGGCGGACCTGCCTTTGGGAGTTACCACAACCTCCCCCCCCCTCCCCCCCCCAGCGATTCCCACATTCACATCCGCCCAATGCCCCCACTCCAGCATCTGTCCCCCACCACTACCCCACATCGCCGTCCGAGGAAACGTTCACAGGATGTGCCAGAGTCGCACCTCGGCAGAACATTGGCTGTTCGAACGCTCTAAATTCAGGGGCTATATTTGGTAAGATACGGTTTCTAGATTTTTAAATTTGGTTTACTACGGTGACTGACTGAATGTGCCTGTTCTGGTGACGCGCCCTCACCTCACCTCCACTCGATCGTCTGCGACCCTCGCCTCGTTCCATCAGGGCGAGGTTAGCGCGTTCGTTTACAGCTGTAATACAGTTCATTATGAGCGGTTACTCTCGTTTTGTCACGGTTGAAAACGGTTGATCGTGAAAAAGGCCGTTAAAAAACGATTGGAATCGTTTTGCACAAAGACGGATGAACTGTACAACTGTGAGATAGGAACGCGCTAGACTCCCTCCCCTCCGTTCCCCTTCTCCCTCTTCCCCGTGCCTACGCGATTTCACCTATGCAATGCGGATAGCCCGTCCGTACACCGTGAACAATGGATGCAGTACAGCGGGCTGCTCAGCGGAAGAGAGAAAAAGACCTGCGCGGTAAATCCACACACATCGCATGATCGCGTCACTTGATCGCGTTACATGATCGCGTCACATGATCGCGTCACATCGCATGATCGCGGCACGTCGCAGCTCAATCCCGCTTAGTAGTCACTTCGGTGGCAGGCCAATGCTCACATCCCTCCCCCCTCCGCTGCGCAGCCGCTCCGCTTAGGAGTCGCCCCTCCAGTCTCTCAGCAAATTATTGGTGTCCAGACGATTTATTGGTGTTTTGACGAATTATTAGCCCTCCCCCCCGCGCTCCCCTCCGCGTTCTCCGCCAGGCGAGCTCGCGCGCTCGAGGGGATTCTCTCGGCGTTCTCCGCCAAGCGAGCTCGCGCGCTCGAGGGGATTCTCTCGGCGTTCTCTGCCATGCGTGGCGAGCTCCTTCCGCCGAGGCACCCGCTCAGCATGCCATTGGTCCCCGCGCTCGTCGCGCCGTCCCCACCCGTTCTCTGCCATGCGAGAGCCGCTGCAGCGTATATTAGAGCGGTCAGGGTCCATGGCTCTTCACTCGTCCCACGCGTTCCGTTTTTCCATTCGATCATACTCTGCGATTTCGTCCTTCACCCAGTCGAGTCGATTCGGCCCAAGTGGGTGCTTGCGGGCGGAAGTACTACTGTCATTACTACGACATTACTACAACGTTACTACGAGGAGCCATTTCTCTCTCCGACTGCAACAGCTTGCAGAGCAACAGCGTGCTGCGGCGACTTCAACTACCACTAATCGAGCCGCGGCGCGGCTGCGAGTACGTCCAATCTGTGCCACTCTCGTGACGGAGCACTGCAGCCGTGAATCGAACCGCTAGTATTATGAAGATGATGACGCGTCTCACCTCGTTCGCGCGCCTCTGCGCCGTCGTCGTGGCCGCGCTTCTCAGCGTCGGCGGCTTCGGCGGCACGAATGACGGAGACGCCGCGGTGCTGATGGCGCGCGCGCAGCCCCTGGCGGGGCCGCGGTGCGTGAACCGGTTTCCGCAGAAGCCGCTGTGCAAGTTCGTCGACGACCTCGCCGCGTCGCCTCTCACCTTCCTCGACGCGTCGACCGGCGAGACGATTAATCTTGGCGCTTACGCCGTTTCGCAGGTGAATTTCCAGATTTGCATATACGAACTCCCAAATTTCCACCGTCTCCCCGTTCCCTCGCTCACACGCTCCCCCCTCTCTCTCCCCTCGCCCCCCTTCCTTCCGCTCCCCTGGCCCGCTTCCCCTAACAGAAGTTCCACCGCGACCTGCCCGCCACCAAGGTGTATGCGCATGGCGTCTCGCGCGACTCGGTGCGCTACCCTGGCCCCGTGCTCGTCGCGAAGCGCGGCGTCACCACCAAGGTGAGCAGCGCTGCCGGGTTCTTACCGTGAGAGGTTTTGAAGAGTCCTTTCTGCTTCTCAGACATGACATGACAGGGCTCAGCTGCCCAATCTAATGGTTGTTAGCATGCCCGTAATTTGATGAGTCTTCCTTTTCAACGGAAGGAAGTAGCTACCCCATCGTCATATCAATCCTTCCTTTCTTTTTCCACGGCCTGTCCACTTCAGCGATTTCCCCAACCCTTCTCTTCTAAAAAATTATTTGTGTATCTAAATCACGTTCACATTCTCCATCATCGTTCAACATGCTCCATGATCGCAGGTTAACTTTCCGAATTACATCGAGGACAAGGAGCACATGTTCACCATCGACCCGACGCTTATGACGCCCAACCTGACGAACGGCGGTGTGCCAATCAGTAAGTCAGAACTCGGAACCATGGTAGTGGTTTATTAGCAACCTCCCTTTGCTGTGAGGGTCTGCGTGGCTGGTCGACTTCATTTCACGATCTTTTCTCAATTCTTAGGGGTTTCAGTACGGTGGACTTCGGATTCAGTAAGTTTGAAAAACGGCGAATAGTGTTACGCTTTCAGTTCACTGACACCCTGAAAGCGACTCCAGCGTTCAAATCCACGCGCCCCTAACCTCCGCTTCGCTTCTACCTCCCGTTCGCCCTTTCTTTTCGCATCGCAGTCGTCCATTTGCATGGCGGGGAGACGCCAAGCAAATCTGAAGGCCACTCCAAGGCATGGTACACGGCCAGTGGGGAGCGCGGACCCGAGTTCGCATCCGAAGTGCACACCTATCCCAATATGCAGCGCGCTACGACGCTGTGGTACCACGACCACACGATGGGATTGACCGCGCTGAACATGGCTGCGGGAATGGCGGGGCTGTACATTATCCGCGACCCGCAGGGCGAAGAGAAGCAGTTCAAAAAATGGATGCCAAGTGACGAGCGGCAACTGCACCTCGTGATTGCCGACAGGATGTTTTTCGCGAACGGATCCATCAATTATCCGAACCAGGGCTTTGTACCGAATGTACACCCCAACTGGATACCCGGTTACATCGGCGATACAAACGTTGTAAATGGCAAGGTGAGACAAAGGGATTCGTTCGCTGTTTGCGTGCCTTTTGCAACCCCCAATGCAAGCTTTTGCTTTATTAAACTTTGAGGATATTGTTTTTACCAATGAAACCTTGTGCACCCCCATCTCTAACTAATCCCCGTTGTGTCATGTCATTCCGTCCCCCCCTCACCGCTGTCCCTCAGGTCTGGCCGTACCTCGAGGTTCGGCGAGCGATGTACCGGATTCGCATGGTGAATGCAGCCAACGCGCGCACGTACAACCTCACCTTCCAGTGCGCTGCAGCTGGCGACTCCAATTTCACCCTCCCTCTTGCTGGACCCATGCTGCCCTTCTACCTGGTGAGGTCGAGGTGCTCCTAGCTGACCCTCTTGCACCAGGGGGCTAGAGAGGGCTAGAGGGGGCTAGACAACTCTCCTCTCTCAGTGAACCCGTGCTGCCCTTTTACATGGTGAGGCCAAGGTTCTCCTGCCAGTGAGGCCAAGGTTCTCCTGCCAGTGAGGCCAACGTTCTCCTCCCAGTGCTCATTGCCCTGGGGACGAGTCACGATACCACCTCCTAGACTTCAACACTGCACCCGCCTGCTGCCCCGTCCTCTCCCCTCCCCGCTCCCCCAACCCTGTGACCCGTCCTCCCACTTCCTTCCTCCCCTTTGGATTGGCTCCGATGGCGGTTATCTCGCCCGCCCTGTGCGCAGCTCCTCTCTGCTCTTCGCCCCAGGCATGCTGCACAACCTCCTCCTCAACTTCAACGCCGCTGCACTCGCCTGTGGTGTGGCCTATCCCACAATCGTGTTTTGAGCCGAGTTTTGAGTCAACTCAAAACACCCCTTCAACCTCTACAGCACCTCTTTCCCCTCCTCCCTCTCCTCCCCCACCCGCCCCACCCTCCCACTCCCCCCCACCCTGCCAGATCGGTTCCGATGGAGGCTACTTGGCTCACCCTGTGCGCAGCTCCTCTCTGCTCTTCGCCCCGGGCACACGTCACGACCTCCTACTCAACTTCAACGCGGCACCCTCGGCGTGCCAGGACGTCATTCTGGTCAACAGCGCCTCCATTCAACCGCTCCCCCAACCCTGGGACCCGCCCTTTCAGTGCTCTTTGCCCCGTGACCCGTCCCTCCCCTCCCCTCCCCTCCCCATCCCCCTCCCCATCCCCATCCCCCAACCCGGGCAGATTGGCTCCGATGGAGGCTATGACATTTGTCTTTGACCCCACCTCTCCCTCTTCCCTGCCCCCCCTCACCCGTGTTATATCCCCTCGCTGCAGTACATCCCCCCAGTGGTCCTCTAGAAGGCAGTGAAGGAACGCTGGCTGGCCATGACATTTGTCTTTGACCTCTCCTCTCCCTCTTCCCTGCCCCCTTTCACCCGTGTTAAATCCCCTCGCTGCAGTACATCCCCCCAGTGGTCCTCGAGAAGGCAGTGAAGGAGCGGTGGCTCGCCCTGACATTTGTCTTTGACCCAGTGTCGCAGTTACCCAGTGGCATGCTGCTGGATGGCAAGCCCTCCTCCGATCCTGCCACCGAGACACCCCAAGTGGTGAGCACAGCACACCCGAGAGTGCATCCATGCGGTAAGCCCTCCTCTGCTCCTGCCATCGAGAAACCCGAGAAACCCAGTGGCATGCTGCTGGACGGCAAGCCCTCCTCCGATCCTGCCACCGAGACACCCCAAGTGGTGAGCACAGCACAGGCCACTTGAGTAGTGCAATATTTTAGACACCTCTCGATTTTTTCAACTATCCTGCCATCAAGACACCCAAAGTGGTGAGCACAGGACAGGCCACCCGAAAGTACACTCTTGTGGTCTCTGTCATTCCTAGTAAGTCCTTTCTTACTTCTCGGCCTTTGTTGCAAGTTAGCTCAGATTTCTGCACAACTTTCCTTCCCTTCCAGATCGCACCTGTTGACGATCACAACCTTCGTTGCACAAATGCAAGTTAGCTCGAAATTCTCTCCTTTCCTTCTTAGAAACCCTCTGGTGCGCTCTTTATCACTCTTTGATTCTCAATACCCTTTTTTTTTTCAGGACACTTCGGAGATTTGGCACATCATCAACCCGACCTTCGAGACGCACCCCATCCACCTGCACCTCGTTCAGTACCGCCCCATCTCCCGCCGTCCGATCAACTCCACCGCGTATCTCAACGGCTCGTGTTCGCTCCCACCCTCCTCGTCCTCCTCCTCCTACTCCTCCTCGTCGTCCTCCTCCTCCGCCTCCTCTAAGCCCAGCTGCTTCACTGGGCCGGCTGTGGAAGTGCCACTCTATGAGAAGGGATGGAAGGACACGACTGTTGTGTTCCCGGACAGCGTTCTCACCATCTTTGTGCCGTTCATGGGGCAGGTGAGATGCGGTGCAGTGTGGTGGGGAGGAAGGTGGTAGGGTGGAAAGACACCACCGTTGCATTCCCCAAGCCTCAACAGTGCTTTCAACATCAGCTTCGCACATGGATGTCGGTGTCTAGTTTTGAGTCGCCTCAAAACTAGACTTTTCAACCTCAGGTTCGCACATGGATGTCGATATCTAGTTTTGAGGCGCCTCACCCTAGACTTTTCAACATCAGGTTCGCACATGGATGTCGATACGGTATCTAATGTTGTGGGTTTCTTTCTTTCTTTCTTTCCTTCTTTTTCTTTTTTAGACGATGAGATGGTTACCAGATGGTTCTCAACACTTGCTGCAAAACAAACCCCTGTTCTTCCTTGTCCGGATGACCTCGCATGTCTCCACATGCAGGATGGCGAGTTGTACTCCTTTAATGCCACCGAGAGCCCGGGCTATTCATGGCACTGCCACATGCTGGAGCATGGGGACAACGACATGATGCGGCCGCTCATCCTTACTGAGTAGCTCTCCACCACCACATGTGTCGCCGCGACTTTGGGACTTAGGGGGCAACACATGGGTCTTAGAAGATTGTCAGCACTGGAGCATGGGGACAACGACATGATGCGGCCGCTCATCCTTACCGAGTAGCACGCCGCGCCACCACCACATGGGTCACTGCTTTGGGTCTCAGTGGGCGACACATGGGTCTTTGAAGATTGTCAGCACTGGAGCATGGGGACAACGACATGATGCGGCCGCTCGTCATTGCTGTTTAACCTGCGCGTGGCACTGTCATTCTCCTACCACATGGTTGGTTGCCTCCAGGCCTGGCGAAGGCCTTATGGTTCGCGGGTGTTGTTGTTTACATAGTGTGGGTGTTTTTGTTCACATAGTGTGGGTGTTTTTGTTTACATAGTGTGGGTGTTTTTGTTGCGGTGGCTGAGTGTTTCAGAAACCTCTTTATGCAGTGGCTCAGTGAAGCTGATCATGTTGAAATCCGATCTACGGTAGATTCTGCCCTGAAGTGATGCATAGTGTGGGTCTTCTTTCTTAATTTTGTGGGCTCTGGTCTGGGGTTTGTTTTCCGCATGATGTTTTGCTGGCAATAGAGAACCTTTGATATTTGAAGCTCCCTGCACATCAAATGCAATACCGTATAACTGTAATTATAGCTAAAGAAACCCAAGAAATCTGAAGCCATTAGTGTACACTACACGTTGCTGGCATGGCCTACCAGTAATCTAACATGGAAAACAATGAGCTCTGCTCAACCAATCACGGACTTATCAACCAGCAGTATCCACATTGGGCTTGCCAACTTTGCAGTTCCTTCCAATGCTGCACTTACAGTAATCCGCTAAAGCTAAATTGGACACGATGCCATGCCAGGTTACCATAAGAGATTCCCACGGTATGCTGTTGAAGCAAGCAGCTACACATGGACGGACCATCCCACGCATGTCTTAGCATAGCACATCCTTCTTATCAGTTGGTCCCACAACTGATGGTTCAATGAGATCTGTAAACCACAACCCAAAAAAAAAAAAAAAAAAAAAAAAAAGACACCAGCGTGCAAAAGTTGAGTGAAAGGGGACAGGAGGATAAGGGCGTGTGTACTAGGGGGTCGAACTTCAGCAGAAGTTCTAACTTTAAGAGAGGTTGTACATGGTAGGAGAAATTTAAGAGTCGTGTTGTCACGGTTTAAAGCGGTTGAGTTTCGAACATTCGAAAATTTTGGCCATAGTACACACGCCCTAAAGGTCGAGTTTAGGGCATGAATGGCATACGGCGGGAGAGGGAAGGCGGAGAAAAGGGGAACGGGGCGTGGAGCGGGAGAGAGGATGACGGCAGCATGCAGAGTACAAAACGAGGCGCCAGGAAAAAGCAAAGGGAGGAGTTTTAAGAGCATGATCTACCAGACATGGCAACTGAAGATCAGCTGCAGTGCACATCTGATTAGATGAACAGTCGAATATGCCGGACCTGAAGAGCGTGGAGGAAACGCTTCAAGCCCATGTTGCTTGAGACGATAGGATAATCCCAACGATGACCCCGAACAGCCCGAGCGCACTACCGAAGATCTCAATGACGAGGATCTTTACGAATAGTGTCGAGTTCTGCGCGTCGGACAACGCACAGCTGCTACCGATGATGCCCACGCACAACCTGCACACGACGACCTCGAAAAACAATATGAGCAGACCAATCGATCACAAATGACTAGGGGTGGGGAAGCAAGTCAGATGCGTTTGTGCTGGTAGGTCCTATTTTGTGCTGGTTGACCATTTAGGTTGCAGAGTCTGGAAAATGGAGACTTACCCACAAAAAAGGTTCGCGAGACCCACGATGATTCCTGAGTTGAAGATGGCATAACCAGAGCGGAGCGCTTCAGGCGAGTGCAATCTGGCCTTGCCGACGGATTCAAGCTTCGTTTGCAGAATGATCGCGACAATAACGCCGTATATCGCCACAGCTTCACAGAAAATAACACTGAAGGGAGACAAATGACAAAGTTTAAAGACCCATGAGAGGAGACCTGTCGAAAGCATTGAAGCACAACCCTAAGAGAGGTGGAAGAGACAGGGGATCCTAACGCCTACCTGATGAGGTTCTTAGACGTGATCCGCGGAGCTTTAATAGCAGCGCCTATTAGACTGCTTCCTGTAATCAAGATCCCCCTGCGAACAGCCATTTGAAAATAAATTGAGATATGTGACTGGCTATGTGGGTGCGAAACGAGTGGAGCAGATCCAAAGCGGAAGCCTTGCCTACCATGCTGCACCCAGGACGGAAACGCCGATGGAAATGGCGATGCCAATGGCGGAGTACGCATATGGCGAGATCTGCCAAAAGGCCTGCTGGAAGTTCTCCCAATAAGTCTCGAACGACATCGTGCCTAACTAGAGCTAGGCTCCAACAAAGCGGGTCGAAAAGAGCTCGTTAACCGGCTTCGATCACTACTGCGCCCGTATTACTGCCTAACAAGATTGTAAGATGGTGCTTGCCAGCTGTGCAGAGCACAACAATCCCGTAAAGCGGAGATTAATCTCTTCTACATACAGCTTCGGAACCAAGCGGGTTACAAATCAATCCTTGGGCGTACGGTTCGCTCTGAGCCTGAAACTGAATTGATCATCCCAAGGTGGGATGCCAGAAGGATCAGGAATAAGCAGGGTTAAGCAGGTTTGCGAAGGGTTGAACAGGGGTGAGCAGGGATGAGCGCTGAGATCAGAAAAATGGCAGGGGTCAGTGTTCGGGGTGGGGGACTGGGGCTGGCGGGCGGGGACAAGCATAGGACCAGTGCTGGGTGCAACTGATTTTGGACGCGCGAATGGGGTAGGTCAGCAGAGAGGCGAGGGGTTGAACCGCACGAGGTGAGTTCACGCGAAAAAAAGGTTGTTACAGGAGGGCGCAAGGCCTTAACCTTACAACCTTATGGCTATGTTGTAACGAGGACATGTGTATCCCAATTGACGAAGCGGCAAAACAGTTGCTGATTTATTTGTCCGACTCAGTAGCATTATGTGTACATTCAAGGGAACCGTGTCACAAATAGCCCTTATTGGCTACCGCTTCTTCAATCTTTCTTGCCACTTCGTCCACAGAAAGAGCTCCAAGCTCGCCGCCCTTCCTCGTGCGCACATTGAGAGTCCCAGACTCCACCTCCCTAGGGCCAACGACAGCCATCACTGGAATCTTCTGAGTCTCTGCATTGCGGATCAGCTTGCCCAGCCTCTCACCAGTCGCCACCTCAGCACGAATGCCCCGCTCCAATAAGGTGGCCAACACTTCCTTGCAAAAGGGCACCTGAAAAGAGATTGAGAAAAAAAAAACAACACACACACACACACACACACACACACACACACACACACACACACACACACACACACACACACACACACACAGGGAAGACTAATATTAGAAGAACAGGGAGACTAAACCCATCGGAGCAACAAGGCGACAATAGCGTCGATGGCTATTTCCAAAAAATGAGGAGGAAAGGTGGGGGAGGGGAAGGGGTGGGAAGGGACGGGGGGAGGCGGGTTTGCCCGACATAAACGCGTAACCAAGTGCAATTGTAAACAGATGATGAAGTTACTGACCTCTGAGTCTGTGACTGGCAGCAAGCGCAGCTGAGTGCGCGCAAACCAGAGGGGGGGGGTACTGACCTCAGAGTCTGTGACGGGCAGGAGGCGCAGCTGGGTGGGCGCAAACCAGAGGGGGAAGTCGCCCGCGTAGTTCTCAATCAGGATGCCAAAGAAGCGCTCCAGTGACCCAAAGTTGGCTTGATGGATCATGATGGGGGGGGGGTGGTACTGATGGGGGGAGGGTACTGACCTCGGAGTCTGTGACTGGCAACAGGCGCAGCTGAGTGGGCGCGAACCAGAGGGGGAAGTCTTGGGACAACTCAAACCATGGATTTACTGACCTCTGAGTCTGTGACTGGCAGTAGGCGCAGCTGGGTGGGCGCAAACCAGAGGGGGAAGTCGCCCGCGTAGTTCTCAATCAGGATGCCAAAGAAGCGCTCCAGTGAGCCGAAGATGGCGCGGTGGATCATGATGGGCGGGCAGCGCGTGCCGTCAGCATCCACGTACACCATGTTGAACCGGTGCGGCAGGTTGAAGTCCACCTGGCAGAGGGTTATTGGAGGAAGGGAGTCATGCAAGCCTTGTTTGTTTGCCGATGCAGTACACACGGAGTGATATGCAGGTATCAGAAAACGACATGAAGCAATCACATTACGAGGTTGCAAGAAAAATACAAAGAAGAAAAAACATATTCGTTGCAGTCACAGGCTATTTAGTGCATAGTAGCAAAGGTGTAGACTCACCTGGATGGTGGAGCACTGCCACTTGCGCCCAATGGCATCCATAATCTTCACGTCTATCTTGGGCCCGTAGAACGCTCCTCCACCCTCATCCACGGTGTAATCCCACCCCTTGTCTTGCAGCGCCTCCCTCAGCGCCTGGTGATGCGATTTAGAAGGAAGAACACTCACACACAGACACAGGTGGACATGCATTCAGACCATCTTCCAAACTTCCGAACTCGACTCCCACCCTTCTCCGAACTTAAGGCCTGATTGCAAGTGGGAGCGTGATAGAAGTAGTGCTTTGAGACGTCTCAACACACACACACACAGAGGTGCACGTGCATTAAGACAGACCAACTTCCGAACTCGGCTCCCACCACTCTCCTAACGTAAGGACTGATTGCAAGTGGGAGTGACGGGCACACGAATGCATGCGACGGATGGGGAATGGGGAGGGTTGGACCAAGAAAGAAAGTGCACACAGTACAGTACAGTACACGCATACAGTCATGCAGACATGCACACACCGCAATATGCTCCCATGCATTGCATGCCAGGGCCCCACCCACTCAGGGCCCCACCCACCCAGGGCCCCACCCACCCAGGGCCCCACCCACCCAGGACCCCACCCACCCAGGGCCTAATCTGAGTCGCTTTTGACTCTTCTTAAAAGCGACTCCCACCCCTCGCCCAGGCCCTCGCCCAGGGCGTGACAGAGAGACACATACCTGCGTGGCCTACTCCCAGATGGCGTCATCCCCGACAGACTTCTCCGGGCGTGTGGAGAGGTTGATCTCGCGCTGCTGGAAGCCAAAGAGCACACCTGCCCTGTGCCATTCGCTGTGCCATTCGCTGTGCCATTCGCTGTGCCATTCGCTGTGCCATTCGCTGTGCCATTCGCTGTGCCATTCGCTGTGCCATTCGCTGTGCCATTCGCTCTGCCATTCGCTCTGCCATTCGCTGTGCCATTCGCTCTGCCATTCGCTGTGCCATTCGCTCTGCCATTCGCTGTGCCATTCGCTCTGCCATTCGCTGTGCCATTCGCTCTGCCATTCGCTGTGCCATTCGCTCTGCCATTCGCTGTGCCATTCGCTCTGCCATTCGCTGTGCCATTCGCTGTGCCATTCGCTCTGCCATTCGCTCTGCCATTCGCTCTGCCATTCGCTCTGCCATTCGCTGTGCCATTCGCTGTGCCATTCGCTGTGCCATTCGCTCTGCCATTCGCTCTGCCATTCGCTCTGCCATTCGCTCTGCCATTCGCTCTGCCATTCGCTCTGCCATTCGCTCTGCCATTCGCTGTGCCATTCGCTCTGCCATTCGCTCTGCCATTCGCTCTGCCATTCGCTCTGCCATTCGCTGTGCCATTCGCTCTGCCATTCGCTGTGCCATTCGCTCTGCCATTCGCTGTGCCATTCGCTGTGCCATTCGCTCTGCCATTCGCTGTGCCATTCGCTCTGCCATTCGCTCTGCCATTCGCTCTGCCATTCGCTGTGCCATTCGCTCTGCCATTCGCTCTGCCATTCGCTGTGCCATTCGCTCTGCCATTCGCTGTGCCATTCGCTGTGCCATTCGCTGTGCCATTCGCTCTGCCATTCGCTGTGCCATTCGCTCTGCCATTCGCTCTGCCATTCGCTCTGCCATTCGCTGTGCCATTCGCTCTGCCATTCGCTGTGCCATTCGCTGTGCCATTCGCTCTGCCATTCGCTCTGCCATTCGCTGTGCCATTCGCTCTGCCATTCGCTCTGCCATTCGCTCTGCCATTCGCTCTGCCATTCGCTCTGCCATTCGCTGTGCCATTCGCTCTGCCATTCGCTGTGCCATTCGCTGTGCCATTCGCTGTGCCATTCGCTCTGCCATTCGCTGTGCCATTCGCTGTGCCATTCGCTCTGCCATTCGCTGTGCCATTCGCTCTGCCATTCGCTGTGCCATTCGCTCTGCCATTCGCTCTGCCATTCGCTCTGCCATTCGCTGTGCCATTCGCTCTGCCATTCGCTCTGCCATTCGCTGTGCCATTCGCTCTGCCATTCGCTCTGCCATTCGCTCTGCCATTCGCTGTGCCATTCGCTCTGCCATTCGCTCTGCCATTCGCTGTGCCATTCGCTCTGCCATTCGCTCTGCCATTCGCTGTGCCATTCGCTGTGCCATTCGCTCTGCCATTCGCTCTGCCATTCGCTGTGCCATTCGCTCTGCCATTCGCTCTGCCATTCGCTGTGCCATTCGCTCTGCCATTCGCTCTGCCATTCGCTCTGCCATTCGCTCTGCCATTCGCTCTGCCATTCGCTCTGCCATTCGCTGTGCCATTCGCTCTGCCATTCGCTGTGCCATTCGCTGTGCCATTCGCTGTGCCATTCGCTCTGCCATTCGCTGTGCCATTCGCTCTGCCATTCGCTGTGCCATTCGCTCTGCCATTCGCTGTGCCATTCGCTCTGCCATTCGCTGTGCCATTCGCTCTGCCATTCGCTGTGCCATTCGCTCTGCCATTCGCTGTGCCATTCGCTCTGCCATTCGCTGTGCCATTCGCTCTGCCATTCGCTGTGCCATTCGCTGTGCCATTCGCTCTGCCATTCGCTCTGCCATTCGCTCTGCCATTCGCTCTGCCATTCGCTGTGCCATTCGCTGTGCCATTCGCTCTGCCATTCGCTGTGCCATTCGCTCTGCCATTCGCTCTGCCATTCGCTCTGCCATTCGCTCTGCCATTCGCTCTGCCATTCGCTCTGCCATTCGCTGTGCCATTCGCTCTGCCATTCGCTCTGCCATTCGCTCTGCCATTCGCTCTGCCATTCGCTGTGCCATTCGCTCTGCCATTCGCTGTGCCATTCGCTCTGCCATTCGCTGTGCCATTCGCTGTGCCATTCGCTCTGCCATTCGCTGTGCCATTCGCTCTGCCATTCGCTCTGCCATTCGCTCTGCCATTCGCTGTGCCATTCGCTCTGCCATTCGCTCTGCCATTCGCTGTGCCATTCGCTCTGCCATTCGCTCTGCCATTCGCTGTGCCATTCGCTGTGCCATTCGCTCTGCCATTCGCTGTGCCATTCGCTGTGCCATTCGCTCTGCCATTCGCTCTGCCATTCGCTCTGCCATTCGCTCTGCCATTCGCTCTGCCATTCGCTCTGCCATTCGCTCTGCCATTCGCTCTGCCATTCGCTCTGCCATTCGCTCTGCCATTCGCTGTGCCATTCGCTCTGCCATTCGCTGTGCCATTCGCTGTGCCATTCGCTGTGCCATTCGCTCTGCCATTCGCTGTGCCATTCGCTCTGCCATTCGCTCTGCCATTCGCTCTGCCATTCGCTGTGCCATTCGCTCTGCCATTCGCTCTGCCATTCGCTGTGCCATTCGCTCTGCCATTCGCTCTGCCATTCGCTGTGCCATTCGCTGTGCCATTCGCTCTGCCATTCGCTGTGCCATTCGCTGTGCCATTCGCTCTGCCATTCGCTCTGCCATTCGCTGTGCCATTCGCTCTGCCATTCGCTCTGCCATTCGCTCTGCCATTCGCTCTGCCATTCGCTCTGCCATTCGCTCTGCCATTCGCTGTGCCATTCGCTCTGCCATTCGCTGTGCCATTCGCTGTGCCATTCGCTGTGCCATTCGCTCTGCCATTCGCTGTGCCATTCGCTGTGCCATTCGCTCTGCCATTCGCTGTGCCATTCGCTCTGCCATTCGCTGTGCCATTCGCTCTGCCATTCGCTCTGCCATTCGCTCTGCCATTCGCTGTGCCATTCGCTCTGCCATTCGCTCTGCCATTCGCTGTGCCATTCGCTCTGCCATTCGCTCTGCCATTCGCTCTGCCATTCGCTGTGCCATTCGCTCTGCCATTCGCTCTGCCATTCGCTGTGCCATTCGCTCTGCCATTCGCTCTGCCATTCGCTGTGCCATTCGCTGTGCCATTCGCTCTGCCATTCGCTGTGCCATTCGCTGTGCCATTCGCTCTGCCATTCGCTCTGCCATTCGCTGTGCCATTCGCTCTGCCATTCGCTCTGCCATTCGCTCTGCCATTCGCTCTGCCATTCGCTGTGCCATTCGCTCTGCCATTCGCTGTGCCATTCGCTGTGCCATTCGCTGTGCCATTCGCTCTGCCATTCGCTGTGCCATTCGCTCTGCCATTCGCTCTGCCATTCGCTCTTCGCCCATTCGCTGTGCCATTCGCTCTGCCATTCGCTCTGCCATTCGCTCTGCCATTCGCTCTGCCATTCGCTGTGCCATTCGCTGTGCCATTCGCTGTGCCATTCGCTCTGCCATTCGCTGTGCCATTCGCTCTGCCATTCGCTGTGCCATTCGCTGTGCCATTCGCTCTGCCATTCGCTCTGCCATTCGCTGTGCCATTCGCTCTGCCATTCGCTCTGCCATTCGCTCTGCCATTCGCTGTGCCATTCGCTCTGCCATTCGCTCTGCCATTCGCTCTGCCATTCGCTCTGCCATTCGCTCTGCCATTCGCTCTGCCATTCGCTGTGCCATTCGCTCTGCCATTCGCTGTGCCATTCGCTGTGCCATTCGCTGTGCCATTCGCTCTGCCATTCGCTGTGCCATTCGCTCTGCCATTCGCTCTGCCATTCGCTCTGCCATTCGCTGTGCCATTCGCTCTGCCATTCGCTCTGCCATTCGCTGTGCCATTCGCTCTGCCATTCGCTCTGCCATTCGCTGTGCCATTCGCTGTGCCATTCGCTCTGCCATTCGCTGTGCCATTCGCTGTGCCATTCGCTGTGCCATTCGCTCTGCCATTCGCTCTGCCATTCGCTGTGCCATTCGCTCTGCCATTCGCTGTGCCATTCGCTCTGCCATTCGCTGTGCCATTCGCTGTGCCATTCGCTCTGCCATTCGCTGTGCCATTCGCTCTGCCATTCGCTCTGCCATTCGCTCTGCCATTCGCTCTGCCATTCGCTCTGCCATTCGCTCTGCCATTCGCTCTGCCATTCGCTCTGCCATTCGCTCTGCCATTCGCTCTGCCATTCGCTCTGCCATTCGCTCTGCCATTCGCTCTGCCATTCGCTCTGCCATTCGCTGTGCCATTCGCTGTGCCATTCGCTGTGCCATTCGCTCTGCCATTCGCTCTGCCATTCGCTGTGCCATTCGCTCTGCCATTCGCTGTGCCATTCGCTCTGCCATTCGCTGTGCCATTCGCTGTGCCATTCGCTCTGCCATTCGCTGTGCCATTCGCTCTGCCATTCGCTCTGCCATTCGCTCTGCCATTCGCTCTGCCATTCGCTCTGCCATTCGCTCTGCCATTCGCTCTGCCATTCGCTCTGCCATTCGCTCTGCCATTCGCTCTGCCATTCGCTCTGCCATTCGCTCTGCCATTCGCTCTGCCATTCGCTGTGCCATTCGCTCTGCCATTCGCTGTGCCATTCGCTGTGCCATTCGCTCTGCCATTCGCTGTGCCATTCGCTGTGCCATTCACTCTGCCATTCGCTGTGCCATTCGCTCTGCCATTCGCTGTGCCATTCGCTGTGCCATTCGCTCTGCCATTCGCTCTGCCATTCGCTGTGCCATTCGCTCTGCCATTCGCTGTGCCATTCGCTGTGCCATTCGCTCTGCCATTCGCTGTGCCATTCGCTCTGCCATTCGCTGTGCCATTCGCTCTGCCATTCGCTGTGCCATTCGCTCTGCCATTCGCTGTGCCATTCGCTGTGCCATTCGCTCTGCCATTCGCTGTGCCATTCGCTGTGCCATTCGCTGTGCCAGCCCACCTGTGCCTGCCCACCTGTGCCTGCCCACCTGTGCCTGCCCACCTGTGCCTGCCCACCTGTGCCTGCCCACCTGTGCCTGCCCACCTGTGCCTGCCCACCTGTGCCTGCCCACCTGTGCCTGCCCACCTGTGCCTGCCCACCTGTGCCTGCCCACCTGTGCCTGCCCACCTGTGCCTGCCCACCTGTGCCTGCCCACTTGTGCCTGCCCACCTGTGCCTGCCCCCCTACCTGCGTGGCCTGCTCCCAGATAGAGTCATCCCCGACAGACTTGTCAGGCCGAGTGGAGAGGTTGATCTCCAGCTGCTGGAAACCAAAGTCCGTCAGCATCGCCTCTGTGAGGTCCAGCACTCCACGGATCTCGTCCCTGATCTGAGAGGGCAGACAGAATATGTGCGCGTCGTCCTGTGTGAAGAGGGGAGAGGGGAGAGTGGGATGAGCAAGGGTGAGAAACTGTCAGCATGGCCTCTGTCAAATCAAGAACCCCGCGGATCTCGTCCCTGATCTGCGAGGGCAGACAGAAGATGTGCGCGTCGTCCTGTTTTGAACAAGGACGCGCCCAGTGACAGGAGGGAGAGGGGGATTGGGATGGCATGGGAGGGGTGAGCGTCAGCATGGCCTCTGTGAGGTCCAGCACTCCGCGGATCTCGTCCCTGATCTGAGAGGGCAGACAGAATATGTGCGCGTCGTCTGTGTGGAACAAGGAGAGGGGTGGGAGGCACAGACAAGAGGGAGAGGGGATTGCAATAAAAAAGGGAGGGATGAGTGTCAGCATCGCCTCTGTCAAATCAAGCACTCCACGAATCTCGTCCCTGATCTGAGAGGGCAGACAGAAGATGTGCGCATCATCCTGCGTGGTGGGGAAGAGGGGAGAGGGTGCGGGAGGGAGAGAATGGGGAATGGAGTGAGATGGAGTGGGTGTGGGAGTACCGGCACCGTCCCTGTGAGGTCCAGCACTCCACGGATCTCGTCCCTGATCTGCAAGGGCAGGCAGAATATGTGCGCGTCGTCCTGTGTGAAGGGGAGTGGGGGTCGGAGAGGCACACGGGATGGGTGGGAATGGCAAATTTCTGGGTTGAAAGCGGCGTATGTTTTTTGAGAATTCTAAAAAAACATACGCTCGCTCACATTGGAAGGTGGACAAGGCTCAAGGGCGTGACTACAGACTGGGAAATGCAAACCTGAACAATCACTTGAAAAATCACCTGGCGGTTGCTGACCAATGACCTGAGTGATCACCAAGATAATCACCTGAACGACTACCTTAACAACAACCTGAACGACCACCTGAATAACTGCAGCAGTATTTCCTAGCGCCCACTCACCTGGGTGAAGCCTCGCACGCGGAAAAGCCCATGCATGGTGCCAGAGCGCTCATAGCGGTACACCGTGCCTAGCTCTGCCCACCTGTGGGTATGGGGTTGCGGAGGAGGGGGGAGGTGGGTATGAGGAGGAAGAGGGAAGGGAAGGGTGTGCGGTGTGGAAGAGCCTGTGCATCGTGCCAGAGCGCTCATAGCGGTACACCGTTCCTAGCTCCGCCCACCTGCAGGGGGGATGGAGTGTGGGGGGGTGCGAGGGAGCAGGAAGAGGAAGAGGTGTGGGGTGTGGGATGGGAAGAGCCCGTGCATCGTGCCCAAGCATTCATAGCGGTACACTGTGCCCAGCTCCGCCCACCTGTGGAGAACAGGGTGGGAGGAAGGGGGGGACGAGGAAGAGGTGTGGGCGGGGTGTCAGTTGTGGGTGTGCGGTGTGGCAAGAGCCCATGCATTGTGCCCGAGCATTCATAGCGGTACACCGTGCCCAGCTCCGCCCACCTGTGGAGAATGGATGTAGAGGAGGTTGGGAAGGGGGAAGAGGACAAGAACGGGAGGATGGGCCTTGAGCCTGCAGCAGCACTCAAAGCGGTACGCCGTGCCCAGCTCCGCCCACCTGCGCGGGGAATTGGGGGGTGAGGACGAGAGGATGAGGAGCGGTAGGAGTGCAGCGAGTCGTTGTAGAGCATGATGTGGAAGGGACAGTTCATGGGGATGAGGTGGCACCCAATGGGAGAGGTGGCTATGGGGGAGGAGGTGACCTTTCATGGGGAGGAGGTGGCACCTAACATAGAAAGGTCAGCACTCACCTAATAGGGAGGTCACGGTAGGAGTGCAAGGAGTCATTGTAGAGCATGATGTGGAAGGGGCAGTTCATGGGACGAATCTGGTAATGCTCCTCCTCTACCTCCATCTGATAGGGGGTGGGGAGGGAATGGGAGGACGGGGTTGGGAGGTAAAGGAGAGGGGGTGGGGATATGAGAGGAGCGGGAGAGGGAAAGGGAACGGCAAGCGGGCATCGGAGTGAATGTGTGAGCATGCACGATTTTGAGTGCGTTTACGCCCGAATCACCTGACGCTTTCACACTCAGTCAACGCCAGTCAACGCGAGTCAACGGCAGTTTCACCTGGTCAAACATGTTTTCGCGGTAGAACTCGTAGTGGCCGCTGGTCTTCCAGAGGTCCAGCTTGGCCATGTGCGGCGTGTACAGCAGCTCGTACCACCGCCGCAGGTGCTCCTTCCTCCAGTCAACGCCAGTCAACGCTGGTCAACGGCGGTCTCACCTGGTCAAACATGTTTTCGCGGTAGAACTCGTAGTGGCCGCTGGTCTTCCAGAGGTCCAGCTTGGCCATGTGCGGCGTGTACAGCAGCTCGTACCCCCGCCGCAGGTGCTCCTTCCTCCAGTCAACGCCAGTCAACGCGAGTCAACGCTGGTCAACGGCGGTCTCACCTGGTCGAACATGTTTTCGCGGTAGAACTCGTAGTGGCCGCTGGTCTTCCAGAGGTCCAGCTTGGCCATGTGCGGCGTGTACAGCAGCTCGTACCCCCGCCGCAGGTGCTCCTTCCTCCAGTCAACGCCAGTCAACGCTGGTCAACGGCGGTCTCACCTGGTCAAACATGTTTTCGCGGTAGAACTCGTAGTGGCCGCTGGTCTTCCAGAGGTCCAGCTTGGCCATGTGCGGCGTGTACAGCAGCTCGTACCCCCGCCGCAGGTGCTCCTTCCTCCAGTCAACGCCAGTCAACGCGAGTCAACGCTGGTCAACGGCGGTCTCACCTGGTCGAACATGTTTTCGCGGTAGAACTCGTAGTGGCCGCTGGTCTTCCAGAGGTCCAGCTTGGCCATGTGCGGCGTGTACAGCAGCTCGTACCCCCGCCGCAGGTGCTCCTTCCTCCAGTCAACGCCAGTCAACGCTGGTCAACGGCGGTCTCACCTGGTCAAACATGTTTTCGCGGTAGAACTCGTAGTGGCCGCTGGTCTTCCAGAGGTCCAGCTTGGCCATGTGCGGCGTGTACAGCAGCTCGTACCCCCGCCGCAGGTGCTCCTTCCTCCAGTGCTCCTCTATCATCGCCCTCACCCTCGCCCCTCTCGGGTGCCAGAACACCAATCCCCCCCCTGCGTCTTCCTGTTACAAATAGGGGGTGTAACAGTATGAAGAAGGGGGCTGTGAAAAGGGAGGCGTGTACAGCAGCTCGTACCCCCGCCGCAGGTGCTCCTTCCTCCAGTGCCCCTCTATCATCACCCTCACTCTTGGCCCCCTCGGGTGCCAGAACACCAGTCTTCCACCCACATCTTCCTGCTGCGCAAGTGATTGAGAGGGTAAGCACATGGGCGTGTGGGATGAGACACTACAGCAGCTCCTCTCATAACCCCCCCTCAGGTGCTCCTTCCTCCTGTGCCCCTCTATCACCACCCTCACTTCTTTCGCTCCCCTCAGGTGCCAGAACAAGCAGCCCCTAGTCACCGAAACACCGAAGAAGTGGCGGCGGCAGCAGTGGAGGTGGGGCCGGCGGCAGCAGCACCCTACCTGAATGGAGAACAGCCCGAGCTCCTTGCCCAACCGGCGGTGGTCGCGCCTCTTTGCCTCCTCCACCTGCTGCCGGTACTGCAGCAGCTGTGCCTCGCTCTCCCACGCCGTGCCGTAGATGCGCTGCAGCATGGCCCGCGTCTCGTCCCCCCGCCAGTACGCCCCTGCCACTGACTGCAGCTCTATCGCCCTGCGCGGCAGCTTGCCCGTGCTTTCAACGTGAGGGCCCGCGCAAAGGTCCCACCACTCGTCACCTATATTGCAAGGAGGGTTGAGATGGGAAAGGGAAGGGCGTTTGTAAAAGGTTAAAGTGCAGCTCAAAGCGCCCAGCCCAGAAGCAGGTAGCTAGCAACCACGCATGGCCCGCGTCTCGTCGCCCCGCCAGTACGCCCCTGCCACTGACTGCAGCTCTATCGCCCTGCGGGGGAGTTTCCCTGTGCTCTCCACATGAGGCCCGGCGCAAAGGTCCCACCACTCGTCACCTATAATGTAAGGAGGATTGGGATGGGGAAAGGAAGGGAGTTTCAAAGAGGTTAAACTGCAGCTCAAACGCCCAGTATTGAGTCGATCAACTCAACAATACAGCCCAGCGCCTTACACCCCTCGCATACCGATGTGGTAGATGGTGATGGTTTCCGTTTTAGTGCTGTCCAGCAGCTACGGCTCGTTGATCTCCTTGATTTGCCCACATGCCCAGTGAGCCTCACGGTTGGGAAAGAGTAGAGAAGCACGCACGTACCAATGTGGTAGATGGTGATGGGCTCCGTCTTGATGCTATCCAGCAGTTCCAGCTTGTACGGCTCGTTGATCTCCCTGATGCGCCCACACACTCTCCTGTCCCAACCCACCTGCCCATGTCCCAAGTCACGGCTAAACACCCTCACGTAGACCCTCACGTACCAATGTGGTAGATGGTGATGGGCTCCGTCTTGATGCTATCAAGCAGTTCCAGCTTGTATGGCTCGTTGATCTCCTTGATGCGCCGCTCTGCCTCCTCCCTCGACACCTCCTCGCGACGCAGAGGCAGGTTCTTGAAGATGATCTTGTCCTGTAAAGGGGAATGGGGGCGAGTTCAAAGAAAAGAGACGCATTTGCCTCAAACTGATGCACTGCTGCCTCCTCTTGTGACACCTCTCGCGGCGCAAGGGCAGGTTCTTGAAGATGATCTTGTCCTGTACTGGTGGGGGAGGGGGACAGAGTGGTAGAGGTTCAGAACAAGGCATGGTTTCGTTTCGTGCTCTTACGGAGAAGAAGCAACTTTAGGCGCCTCGAAATGCCGCGACGCCTCGAAATGCCGCGACGCCTCGAAATGCCGCGACGCCTCGAAATGCCGCGACGCCTCGAAATGCCGCGACGCCTCCTCTCTTGAAGCCTCCTCGCGGCACAGACAGAGGCAGGTTCTTCAAGATGATCTTGTGCTGAGAGGCAGGTTCTTCAAGATGATCTTGTGCTGAGAGGCAGGTTCTTCAAGATGATCTTGTGCTGAGAGGCAGGTTCTTCAAGATGATCTTGTGCTGAGAGGCAGGTTCTTCAAGATGATCTTGTGCTGAGAGGGGTGGAGGCGGCAGGGGGAGAGGGGTGAAAGGCAGAATGGAAAGAGACGCGCTTTAGTTTGAAATATATCAGACTGCCTCGCTCCCTTTGCTTCCAACACCTCTTTGGGCCACATGACTAGTTTTTTCACACCCATCTTGTCCTCCAAGGGAAAAAATGAGTAAGAAAACTTTTCTTTTACAGTTCCTACCTATGAGTGACACCCGACCACCATTCACTCAACACGGTATTTACCCGTTACAGTCACACCCACGTCCACCCACCATCTCCTTCTTGATCTTCTTGAGGTCCTTGTCAGTGAGCGGCTGGTCGAGGTCGAAGTCGTAGTAGAAGCCATTCTGAATCCACGGCCCGATCGTCACCTGCGCCTTGGGGAATAGGCGCTGCACCGCCATCGCCATCACATGAGCAGACTGGGGGGGTGGGGGAAGGGGGAAGGGGGAAAGGGGAAACGGGGGAGGAAAGCGGAAGGGGGAAGCCGTTCTGAATCCACGGCCCGATGGTCACCTGCGCCTTGGGAACAGGCGCTGCACTGCCATCGCCATCACGTGCGCGGACTGGGGGGGAGAGGGGGGGGGGGGGGGGAGGAAGGGGGGAAGGGGAAGAGGGGAAGAGGGGGACGAGGAAGCCGTTCTGAATCCACGGCCCGATGGTCACCTGCGCCTTGGGGAACAGGCGCTGCACTGCCATTGCCATCACGTGCGCGGACTGGGAGCAGGGGAGGGGGGGAGAGGGGACCGGTGGGGAAGAGGGAAGGGGGACGGGGGAAGGGGGGAAGGGATGAGTCGACTTTTAAATCCACGGCCCAATCGTCACCTGCGCCTTGGGGAACAGGCGCTGTACTGCCATCGCCATCACGTGCGCGGACTGGGGCGAGGGAAGGGGGAGGAGGGGGAACAAGTGGGGACGGAAGGAGGAAGAACTGGGTCGACTCTTGAGGAGACTCAAATAAATTTTTGCGCCTTGGGAAACAGCCACTGCACCGCATTCGCCCCACGAGCCACCCGCCCCACGAGCCACCCACCCCACGCGCCACTCCCCACAAGCACCAACCCTCCAAGCACCACTCCCCTCACGCTTCACGTTGTGCCTCACCCAAAACGCTCGGTTCGCCCCACGCGGCACTCAACCCACACGCCACTCTCTACAAGCACAAACCCCCCAAGCACCCACCCCTCAAGCACCACTCCCCTCAAGCCTTCCGTTGTGCCTCACCCAGAACACTCAGCTCGCCCCACGCGCCACTCACTGTGTGTCTGATCCGCAACAGCTGCTCTGAGCTCTCATTGGTCGGCAGCGGCTCACGTGGCAGCTCCACCTCCACGTCATCCTCCCCCGCGCTCTCCCCCCCCGAACCAGCAGCTTCGCCAGACGCTGTGCCATTCCCCCCTTTCCGCGCGCCCTTCTTTCCCGCCTTCGCTTTAGCACCCCCCTCTGCAGTCACACCGACGACTCCGCCACTGCTCTCCGCCTCGTCAACAGCGACAGCCACTGACGGCGCAGCGTCGGACCCATCCGCGGCTGCGGAGGCGGCGGCGACGCTCCGCGCCCGAGCTGCCCCGTACGGCGGGGACGCGGGGGAGGAAAAACGACTCGCGGAGGCGGATAGAGCGGAAGGAGAGGTGCGGGAGAGGAGCGGAAGCGGGTGCAGGGGGAGGCGGGTGGCGGATAACGGAAGGACGGAGGCTGGAAGGGAGAGCCTGGTGGGAAGGGAATGGAGGGCAGGCAGGGGATTAACAGGGGAAGGAGAGGGGTTGGAGAAAGGCGAACTATTACCAGGAGTAGGTAGGTTGCGACATGTGCATTGTCAAAGCACAGCAAAAAAAATAGAGGTTTAAATTGGAGAGGAACATCGGGAAGAGCTTCAAAATACACTCCAGATGCACATAGCCTTCCCCGCTAAAACGATGCGTGTCGTGTTCACTAACTGTCCAATAAGAGACGGCCGTCGAACATTCGTCAGCTGCCTCTCGTGGCGGTCGCAAAACGTTGCGAATCCGAGCGACGTGAGCTCTACGGAGGGACTGAGGACTCCATGAGCGAGAGGCCTCGGACGGGCTATCACAGCACAGCGATGGAGTTCAACATTACCTTCGCGTGAACCCTAAGAAGGAGGTACGCCAGACAATTAAATGGACGATCGGTGACCTGAATTGTAAGGTAATGTATTTTATCTTGTACTCGCTTATACTAATATCTTCATACTATAGCCACACCCTACGTCCAGCTCTTTGTTGCTGACTTGCCTGCCGACGTGGCTGCTAGAAAGCCGAGCAGTTCCACCAATTGCGGTCCGGAGCTGCCGTGCTGACACGTGCAACGCGGATCGGAACATCCCGGTTTCCGCGAGAAGACCAGGAACAGCAGCCGATGCAGCTGACACCGCGGATAGCGGCGACTCGAGCATGGCCCGCGTGTCGAGTCGCAACGGGCACTTGCAGTCGACAAGAAAAAGCCTCCCAAACCACTGTTGAGACGGAAGTGGAGTATTGATTACAACTCTGGAAGTAGTGGGGAGGGGGAAGGAGATGCGAGAGAGACAGTGGATTACCTTGGGATCATCTTTGGTATCCGGGGTTCATCTCGAGTTTGTTCCAGCTCGGCATCGCCTTGGGTTGGCAATCAGCCATGACGTGGCTTCGCTAGAGTAGGCTGCTGCTCAAATATACGGGTTTTCAGTTGATTGCGCACACTTACTGAACCTATACGCCAAAAGCGCAGCACTGTAGCTTCTGGCGCATGGTTTCTTCTAGTTTTTTCGCTCAAAGCGCAGAATTAGCTCCTTTCAACGCATTTCATTCGTCATTGGCCAAAATATCGACGGACCGACAACTTCCGCTTAAATTGACGGCCAGCGAACCGTCTACACCTGCATTTTGGGCAGACAAAAATATAAACCCCTATCGGATGGCATGTTGTTTAGGGAGGCATCAACCCTAAACACAATGCGGAAGTGTTTAGGGTTGATGCCATAAAAAGTCGGTTTTATTGTTCGTGATGTGTATTATTTTTCGGTGGTAGCATCGAGGGAGTCATCAACCCTGAACACCATAAAATTGGGTGTTTCGGGTTGATGCTCGCTCTTCACGGGTTATTTTTTTTTCCGCGCAGGTAAAAAAAAAGGTCTGGATTGTTACTGTTCGCACAACAGTAAAACCAATTGGCCTCTAATTTTCGAACATGTGGCCCAATGACCATCGAAATGCGTTGAAAGGAGCTAATTCTGCGCGATGAGCAAGAAACTGGCAGAAACCCTGCGCCAGAAGCTACAGTACTGCGTTTTTTGCGCATTGTTCCAGTAAGTGTGCGTGACCAACTGAAAACCCCAAATATACTCGTCAACAGAAAGGTGATTTGCCAATGATTGTAACACCGTAGAGTAGCTATCAAAGTTATTACAAAAAACTAGAGAGTAGAAAACCATGTGCATTAAGGACAAAGCCCCACAACTTAGCATTGTAATAAACTTGGGAGGTGGCCAGCATTAGATAACCTGCCAGCCTATGGTTGGCTAAGAACCCTACTAAAGCCTCGAGGCTAGAGTTGAATATGAACACCAACAATCTAAATCTCGTGACCTGCTAGCTTCTACCAGTTTGTACAATCCATGCAACTCCAATCCCACTCATACTCCCTATACCTGTACTATAAGAACTGCTCATTGCTTGCAGCTTTTCTCCTTTGCCATCTCTTCTGCAATTAGCCTCTCCTTTGTTGAGGGTATCCGTGCTGCTTCAGTCTTAGCTGATGTAATCAGGTTATGTAACCTTGACGCCATAGAACCAGCCTTCTTAGCAGCCTCTGAAACCATGGACGTCGTCTCCTCACCTTGCTCCAGAATGGACTGCATGCGCAATCGAATCGCGCTCGTCGCTGGCATGACAAACACAAAATCATCAGCCTATGAGAAATCAAGAAGAATGAAGGAGAAGAAGAAAAAGAAACGGTCAGAATGACAGAAATACCTTGTGTACATTTCGCAGCTACAGCACCGCACGGTTTCCTTATCTTCTGTGACTTCTTCAGTCGCTCTAGCTTAACTCCCAGCTTATTCTGGACCTTCTCCAGAGCCTTCGTCCGTCGCTGCTTTACTAATACAGCCAGCTCCTTTATCTCCGACTCAAGAGCCTCCGCTTGCGCCTTGGATAACGCTGCGTACAAACACGAACCGACACAAAGTAAATCAATGTGAGTACAATCCATCTAAATAAGGGATTTAACTCTTTGCCTCCGCCACTAGCTTACCTAGAAGCTGGTTGTCTTCGGAGGCCGGAAACGCTGTTTCCTGTAGACCTTGGTATTTCGAAACAGAAGCAACGGAGTCTATGGCAGAAGTTAATCGGGACGAGAGTTGCTTCAGCTCGATCTGCGCTGCTTTAGGTATTACGTTAGAAGACTTATCCTGCTCGCCCGAAAGCTCGGCCGCATGCTGGGCGCACGTATCTCGACACCTCGTAGTCACTCTCTGAACTAGCTTTCGAAAGTCCTTGGGTCTTAACGAGTCCCCCATTTCTAAGTAGCCAAGAAGATTCTCTGACGGTAAAAAGAACTCTCGTATGTGAGATCTCGAGGCTCCACTAGCAGGCGTGAAACGGTCACAAGCTGCTGGCAGCTCGATGCTTGATAGTCTCAGGTGGAAGCCAGTCGAGGGAAGTGACATGGTTTTTTGCTTCCCAGAATTGTGTCAGGTGCAATCAATGATGGCGCGAAAACCTGGGATCGCGTACACCAGACAACAAAGTTATTGTGTGCTTCGTTAAAGCATATCGATTTCATGTAGCAGAGTAGCAAAAGAAGATTCTCGTATGTCTTCATGCCATATATAGTTAAAGTACCGGTTTGTCAACTAATATTAAAAGAATTCATCACATGTTTTTTTGTTTATCTCACTCCACCGTATTAAGTAGAATTCATATGTGTGAAATGGAATCACCTTGTGTAAAATGAAGTGCTGGAAATGCTGTTATCTGATATTTTCAGAAGGCACCTTTGAGCACCTTTGAAGCTCGTTTTTGTCACTGGTACGTGTGTGGAGTGGATAGGGGTGGGGGTCTTTCGGCTCCCCTCGATATTGCCGCGGTGTCAGATTCGGGATTCAAACGCAACAGCAAGCCTTTGCTGCAAGGTTCGAATATTCCGTTTGGGAGACTACATGGGAACTGAGAGCAAGAGAGGGGAAGTGAAAGATCGTTCCTGACACCGTTCCCGTCCGCCCTTTAGTCGCTTTCATCCGGCGTTTCCTGCATTGATTCATTCATTCGGCTTCGATCCTGCATTTTCCTCATACATTCAGGACGTAGACCATCTCTCTTCCAACCCCTCCCTTCTTCGGACACAGCAAGCAATCCTTGTCGTACAACGGACGGTACACTTCAAAAACAGCATCCTTTAGCATTTTCGACACAGCATCGCAAGGCACCACCTTTTATTAAACCGAGGAGGCAGAGGCAGCGGATACATCATGGCGGTGGCATGGAACAGACTGAAAAAGTTCGCTCCCCAGGCGCTGCTGCTGCTGATTATGCTACAAGTACCGCTTTTCAGGTGAATCTTCACGTCAAGTGATCTCAAGTACATGTCAGGCACCTCTCTTTAGGTGGGTGAATAATCGTGTCCTCTGTTGCGGTTCAGGTGAATCGTGTCAAGCGTATCAGTACACGCAGATCCGCGTTTCACAGCAACTCAATAAGTGCATTTTTTAGCAGATCGACTTCGTACGCACAGAAAGTCTTACAGAATTCTCGGCTCCATTTATATCTGAGCCATAGTGTCGAGCTCCGCTTTTTCACGTGATAACTAATGAGCCGACTCAAAAGTCATCTTATTTCGAGTCGTCTCAGAAGTGAACTCGGTTTTATTTAAAATCTGAGCCACGTGTTAAACTCCGCTTCTTCGCGTGCTGTTTCAGTCGCACAGTATCTCCTTGGCACACACTCCCTGATCCTTAACATTCACTTCCCCCTTTCAGTTCACAACCCCCCTCCCTCCCTCACAACCCCCTCCCTCCCCTCACGAGGTGATAGCGGTTGTCATTACCGCTCTGCCACCCCGTCTGGCTGCCACCTATCCTCCTGTCCCTCATCTTCCCTCCCTCAATCACCCTCCCCCAATTCCTCCAACCCCTTCCGCTTTCTCCCCTCCCGCCACGCTCCCTCCCCCACGCTCTCCCCCATTCGCTCCTCCCCACACGCTCTCCCTGCTCGCCCTGCTGTTGTTCCATGCTGGCAGCATAACCATATCCAACCGCCAGGTGGATTCACCAATAGCAGTCGTCATCACACAGCTCTGCCACCCCGTCTGGCTGCCACCTGTCCTCCTCTCCGCCGTCGTCTACCCCGGTGAGGTGGCGCGCCACGTGGGCGCCGCCCTGCTGGACGGTGACGTGGCGGCGGCGATGCGCCTGCCAGCGTGGCAATCCGTGCTGGAGCAGTACGAGAGGCCGTTTGACGGCCCCCAGGATCCCACTGACCCGGGCCTGCCACTACTGCGCCTCGAGGTGAGGGGACGTGGGTTTGGGGTTGAGTTGAGGGGTTTAGGGTTCAGGGTTGAACAGCCGCTGCACCCTGCGGTAGCAGCACCCTGCGGTAGCAGCACCCTGCGGTAGCAGCACCCTGCAGCAGCAGCACCCTGCGGCAGCAGCACCCTTGGGACGATACCCCTGGGGCAGTCTGTGCTGGAGCAGTACGAGAGGCCGTTTGATGACCCCGGGGATCCCACTGACCCCCGGCCTGCCTCTGCTGCGCCTTAGAGGTGAGGGTTTCAGGGACAGGGTTTTTCTTTTTTGCAGGAGGTAAGGGGTTCGCGGCAGAAATTGCCTGGATTTGAAAGCAGAGTTGGAAAGAATCAGGTGTGTGGAATCTGTTGAGGCAACTGTGGCTGGGTGCTACAGCAGCCAGACGATGATGAAAGCCAGCTGTTCGAGGCAACTCGCGGTGGAGAAAGCTTTAGCAGCCATGTTCAAAGCCTCCCGCTTCCCTCTTTCCCCCACCCCTTCTCCTCCCCTTCACCGCCCACTTCCCCTCCCCCTTCTCCTCTTCTCCTCCTCTGGGGGCTGCAGCTTCTGGCACCGCCTCAGCAACCCCCCTCCTGACCCCCTAACCTTACTCTCCCCCCTCCCCAGCTGGTGGTGGGCAGTCATTTCGCAGTGGGGGGAGCCATACCAGCTTAGTTTAGAGCCACCCGCATGCCACTGCTCGGCCTCCTGCCGCTGCTCTGGGGGCTGCAGCTTCTGGCACCGCCTCAGCAACCCTGCTCTGGACCCCCTACCCTCTTCCTCCACCCTTCCTCAGCTGGTGGTGGGCAGTTATTTCGCGGTGGGAGGAGCCATAGCAGCGCAGTTCAGAGCCGCCCGCATGCCGCTGCTGGGCTTCCTGCTGCTGCTGTGGGGGCTGCTGCGCCCCATATTGCTCCCTCACACCTACCCCGACCCCTCCAAGGTACCTACCTCCCACGTACCCACTGAGTTGATGGAAGTAAGGCCTCAGCTGCCCACCTGCCCACTGTGGCATGCCGCTGCTGGGCTACTGTGGCATGCCGCTGCTGGGCTTCCTGCTGCTGCTCTGGGGGCTTCTGCGCCCCATGCTGCTCCCTCACACCTACCCTGACCCATCCAAGGTAGTGTTGTGCTTTCCTCTCATCACCAAGGTACCTCCAAGGCCCCTCCTTTGCCCCTCCAAGGAGAATCCACCCCCCCGACACCTGCGAGATAACTTCAAGGTGAGGGGAGAGACAGCAGCCGTGTTAAAAGGCTGCCCGCATGCCGCTTTCTGGGCTTCCTGCTGCTCCTCTAGGAGCTGCTGCGCCCCATACTGCTCTAGGAGCTGCTGCGCCCCATACTGCTCTAGGAGCTGCTGCGCCCCATACTGCTCTAGGAGCTGCTGCGCCCCATACTGCTCTAGGAGCTGCTGCGCCCCATACTGCTCCCTCACACCTACCCCGACCTATCTAAGGTACCGACCTCTCACCCCTTTAAGGTAACTCCCACCCATCAAAATCCGATTTTGACTTTTGGGTGGACTCAAAGGTTCCCCATTTGCACACTCTCCTTGTGTTTGGGTTGCTCGCCTTCCAGCCCGCCTTCCTCGTCTGTTCCCTCCTCTCACCTTTTCAGCCGCCTCAACCGCTTTTCTACCTCTCCCTTTCACCCCCTTTTGTTCCTCCTAAGTGCAACCGCCGTCCATCCAGCCTGCCTTCCTCATCGGCCGCCTCAGACTGCATTTCTACCTCTCCCTCCCACCCCCCTTGTTCCTCCTAGGTGCAACCACCGTCCATCCAGCCCGCCTTCCTCATCGGTTCCCCCCTCTCACCTTGTCAGCCGCCTCAAATCATGCCTCCTCTACCCCTCCTTCCCATCCCCCTTGTTCCTCGTAGGTGCAACCACCGTCCATCCAGCCCGCCTTCCTCATCGGCCTGCTGCTGTCATGTTAGGCGCCTCAAAACTCATCTCTACCCTACCCTCCCACCCCCCTGGCCCCTCACTCTCCCTCCCACCCCCCTTTGTTCCTCCTAGGTGCAACCACCGTCCATCCAGCCCGCCTTTCAAGAAACATATCTACCCCTCCTTCCCACCCCTCCCCCCCTTTGTTCCTCCTAGGTGCAACCACCGTCCATCCAGCCCGCCTTTCTCATCGGCTTGACGCTTGCTTTCTTCTGCCTGCCCGGTGAGGGGGGCAGCCCGAAGAAAAAACTAAAGCAGGCGACGATCAAGGCTGGCTCAGATGCTGCCAAGGCGGAAAAGAAAACAAACTGAGAGGAGTTGGTTGATTCAGGAGGATTGATTCAAGGTTTGCGATCCGAAGGGACAGAAGCAGAAACATGGGTGAAGTACGGTAATTGTTTGCTATTTCTTAGTGTTTGTTGGGAACTGTAGATATCACAAGAGTTTTTTGTTGATTTAAGGTGGTTGTAATAAAAGCATAGAATTGGGTCAATGCTTGAGAGATTGCCAGCGGAAAATCAGCTTAGCAACAGTCCTTGGGAGAGAAGAGAATCTGCCATACCATTTGCTTCTCTTGAGAGAGAAGCTGCCTACAAATTTTGGGAGAGAACCTGTTTGCCGACCTTTAACAAATTGGAGAACAGCATTGGTACTTACTGGTTAGACAGAATACTCACCAGGCACAGCATTTCATTCATTTCCAGCTTCACATGAATACAGGATGGGACATGGTACATGCAAAACAAATATCACAGCTGTACCATTAGGCATACTCAGCAGCTCCGAACCATATTGGTTTCAGGTGGGCAAGCCCCCACCCCACCCATGTTCCTCCTTTCCGCCATTCCTCCCCAACCCCTTTTGAGGCAACTCAAAGCTGTACCATTGATGCAGACTCAGCAGCTCTGAAACATCTTGGTTTCAGGTGGGCAAGCCCCCACCCCACCCATGTTCCTCCTTTCCGCCATTCCTCCCCAACCCCTTTTGAGGCGACTCAAAGCTGTACCGTTGATGCAGACTCAGCAGCTCTGAAACATCTTGGTTTCAGGTGGGCAAGCCCCCACCCCACCCATGTTCCTCCTTTCCGCCATCCATCCCTTCCAAACAGTCCATTCCCCCATTGCATCCCACCACTCCTCCACCTCCATTCCCCCATCTCTTACCTTCCATCACTCATCCATCCCTCCATGCCTCCATCTCTCCTCCCAACCCTCCATTCCACCGTCTCTCCCCATCCATCACTCCCATCCATCCCACCACCACTCCATCCCTTCCCTTCCATCCATGATCCGTCCCTGCAACCGTTCACCCCGTCTAAGCTCTGCTTCAGACCTTTGAAGCACCTCAAAAGTCCATCCCTCCCACCACCACTCCATCCCTTTCCTGCCATCCATACACTCCTGCACCCACCATTCACCCCTTCCGCTCTGCTGCACTGCAGCCTCACTGGAAGCAGGTTTGCGGTGTGCACAGCAGCTCAGGAACATCCCCGTTTCTAGGCCCTGCATTAACGCGTATAAAGTGCGCGAGCTCCCGGTCCGCAGTGTGCATCGGCAGCCGATACGGCGGGTCGAAAATCGACAAATCCGCGTTAAACTCGGTGAAAGTCGCTCCATTCACCAGCAAATCCCCAAACGAGCGAATCACCGGGGTCGTATCGAACCCCTCCGTCCAAAGGGCGCGTTCGCCAAACCACGGGGTGAGTTCTTTTCGCGCGTCCCCGGCGATGAAAATGTTGCGATCGGAACGGATTGCCGCGTACATTCGGCCGCCGAGGCAGTAGTAGGACCATTTGGAGTATAGGCTGTTTGCCACGTGGACCCTCCCCCACCGCGCCTTGGGCTGCCGCTGCCCCGACTTGTCAAACCAGTTGCGGTAGAGGGTTACCCGCATGTCCACGTCGTATACCCCGTCGTCTTCTGCGCCTAATAACATGGTGAGGTTGCTGTATGGATGGGCATATGAGGGGAAGTAGGTGTGGGAGAAGGAGAAAGGAGGTGAGAAGGTTAGATACGGCTGTAGAGGCAGTTGTACAGGTGCAGTTAGAAGTAGAGAGGCTGTTTGCCACGTGGATGGCCACGTGGACTCTCCTCTTCCCCACCGCGCCTTGGGCTGCCGCTGCCCCGACTTGTCTAACCAGTTGCGGTAGAGCGTTACCCGCATGTCCACGTCGTATACCCCGTCGTCCTCTGCTCCCAGCAGCATGGTCAGGTTGCTGTGTGGGTGGGAAGGGGGGGGGGCAAGGCAGGGGATAGGGGGAGGGGGGAGTAGAGCGTTACTGGCATGTCCACGTCGTATACCCCGTCGTCCTCCGCTCCCAGCAGCATGGTGAGGTTGCTGCTTGGATGGGCAGGGGCACGTGAGGAGAAGGTGGGGCAGGGCATTATGCATCATACACCATCACTCGCATGTCCACGTCGTATACCCAGTCTCCTAGCAGCATGGTGAGGTTGCTGTGTGGGTGGGCACATGAGGGGAAGGTGGGGGAGCATCACACATGTATATGCAGGGAAGCAGAAGGTGGTGGGGGCGAGGCTGCTGCTTGGACGGGTATATGTGGGGAAGGTGGGGAAGGGGAGGCAGGGGGAATGGTGAAGAGGTTGGTTCGAGTTGAGAGCGATAGCCAGAGCCCACTGTACTAATACCTGCTGTATATGAACATGTGTAGACATTTATGAATGAATGGCATGCAGAATATGAACATGCAAAGATATGGATGAATATGCATGCAGTATATGAACATTTAGATGAATAAACACATGCTATATAAGACCATATCTGCATACAACGCACCACTTACCGGTTGCTAATATACGAATTGCTGATGGTGATATCCGTAGAGCCGTAAACGGCGTCCACTGTACCGCGCAGGGCCTTGTACACCTGGCAGTGGTCTATCCACACGCGCGTCGTGCCCGCTATGTGCACCACGTCGTGATCGCCGCGCTGGTCGCCGACTGCACGGGCAATGGATAACGGTGGAGGGGAGAAGGACAAGGAAATGGGGTACTTGATGCCGCTAAACCGGCTGCATGCGCGTCGTGCCCGCTATGTGCACCACGTCGTGATCGCCGCGCTGGTCGCCGACTGCGCGGGTGGGTGGGGGGAAGTAGGTGGATGGGGGAAAGGGGGAAATCTCGGGGTTGGCTCATTGCGATGTGCACCACGTCGTGGTCCCCGCGCTGGTCGCCGACTGCGCGGAAGGGAGTTTGAGTTGGGGGGGAAAGAAAGTGGGGGGGGAGAGGGGGGTGCGGAATGTTTGGCTTCGCGTTATTGCGACATGCACCACGTCGTGATCACCGCGCTGGTCGCCGACTGCGGGGAAAGGAGTGGGGGGGAGGGGGGGGGGGGGGGGGGGGGGGGGGGTAACAGGGGGTGTGCGGGCGGATGGGGGAAAGGGAGGGTGGGGCCAATCCGATGTGCACCACGTCGTGATCGCCGCGCTGATTGCCGACTGCGCGGGTTGAGAGGGGGGCAACGGGGGATGTGCGGGCGGATGGGGGAAATGGAGATGTTGGGGTCAACCCAATCCGAGGTGCACACGTCGTGATCGCCGCGCTGGTCGCCGGCTGTGCGGGTGGGGGAAGGAGGGCGGTGAAGGGAGAGGGTTAAAGGGGAAGGGGGGAGAAGAATTGGAGGGGAAGTTTGAGAGTGGGTTTACTCCGATGCGCACCGCGTCGTGGTCGCCGCGCTGGTTGAACCGCAGAGGAAGAGGTGACTTTTGAGTCGACTCAAAAGCCACCTCGGAGGAAAAGGTTGAATGGGTGAAATTCGAGATTATGCGGAAAGGAGCTACGGGGGGGAAGGAAGGCGGGGGAATGGGCGGAGCTGGGGAAGGTTTGGGAAGGCTCCCTCGGAGTCTGACGCGCTGCGCATATGACCCCGCGCGCATGGAACTGCGCATATGGGCCCGCACGCAGGGAACAGCGCAAATGGGCCCCGGCAAAATCAACTCGAGGCCCACCACACGATTATAGACGACAACTCTAAGTGTTTGTCCGTTCTCTCCCCCCAGCCTCGCCATAGCATGACGTCAAACACTGAAACTCGAACCTCTCCCGCTTATTCGCCCCCTCCCCATTTCCCCTTCCCCGCTTCTCCCTCAGGTCCGCGCCCCCCCCATACACAAAGCCCGACAAACAACAACCCCCCAATCCCGGCTTCCCCTCCAATACCCCCCGCGCCCTCCCCCCCCTTCCTCCCGCCGCCCCCCGTTACACTCACTCGCGACGTTGTGTATGATCACATTCGTGATGTTCTGCAGCACCATCCCTCCGCGTATAATCACATTCGCGCCGCGACCGTCGATCGTCACGTGCGATTGCAGAAACAGCCGCTTCTGTAACCTAATGAACATCGAGCTATTAAAGCGTATAATCACACCCTCGGGATAGTTACTTAAACCCCATCTTAGCGTGCCTTGCGGAACGTCCTCGGCCCTATCCACGTCACTGGTAACCACATAAACGGGCTTTCCCAGCCCGCCAGTCACGCCGGCAAGTGCGGCGTAACCCATGGCGCATCTGTACAGATTCTCTCCCGCGCCGCGCGACCGGTACGGGCAGTCCACGTTCCTCTCCCCCGCTTTAATCACATCTTGGTATGGTGTCATAGGGAACCCATCCCCCGTTACTGGAAGCACCCACGAGTCTTGCCCCGCCGAACTGCCTTCTACCGTGCCTGGATCGGTCTTTTCGTCCCCATCCTCCTCCCGCCCGCCCTTTCTCCGCTTCCCCTTCCGCCGCGGCAGCCTCACGGGGAAGTTCCGCGCGGTGAAGAGCTCCGCGGGGGGGAATTCCGCGCGATCTGCGCTGGTGCCGTCCCCCGGGTCTATCAAATAACTGCCGGCATCCCCTCCCCCTGTCAGATAACCTGCATCAACGGCATCCTCCCGCTTCCTCTTCCCTGCGCCGCCGCTTGCGCCATCACCTGCGCTATCAACCGGCGTTTTCCAAATGCTGTCGGGACCGGAACCGAAGAAGCGGCCGAGGCGGAACAAGCGAGGCGGTCGCACCTGTTCCAGATCCTGCTCCTGCTGTTGCAGTTGATGTTGGTGCTGCGGCTGCTGCTGCGGCTGTTGCTGTTTTACTAAGCGGTTCGGGTCGTAAACGGTCGCCACTGGCGACGCGACTGCGACGAACGAACGAACGCCGCTGCCAGGCGGAGTGAGTGTAGCGAGTGATACTGAAGCGAGGTACCAGGCCCAAAAGAGCAATAGTCGCAATAGTCGATGTAATCTCCTCGTACGGGTGGCGACGATGCGAAACCGGCGAAAGGATGTTCTAGATCGAGCGGAAGGCTGACAACGGGCGGATGTCGTACTGTACACTGAGATGCAGTGTGCGGCCCCGCGTCGCGCGCCCGGGCTGTAACCACGCGTGCTATTTGCAGTTGTACTACTAGCCGCGGTAGTTTGAACGCGCGTGCTACTAATGTGCGGTTGGCTCACAGAACGATGGCAGCATAGCGAGGGCTTTGGGTCAATCGCGCGAGGGGGACGGGTGGCCATGGTAATGTACAACGGGGAAACGAGAGTACCAGCACCTAGCTACCTCTGGATGAATGGGTGATAGCGAGGAGCTTCAAGTATTTTCTGGCGCCTCTCAAGTCGACTCATGTCTAGCTACCCTTGGATGATTGGGCGATGGCGAGGAATTTTAAGTAATGTACATTGGAGCAGCACACCCAGCTAGCGGTCAAATAAGAGCGCGGCGGATTAGAGCGAGCTGCTTATGCAGCGAATGACCGAGCCTAACACGGGCAGCCTCTCGTACTTGCTGGAATGGTATGTTATGTGGTATTGCTGCCCTGCTGACGGTCACTCACGCGCATCAAGGAGAATTACTTTTATCGAGGTGCTAAGACCTAAGTGCGCTGCTGCTACTAGCATTCTAGCATTATCTGTGGCCCGCCGCAAACGATGCAACTTGTGGATGAATGGGTGATGGGGAGGATGACATGGCTCAACATGCACCTCCTGTTTCTGATAGCCAGTTGAGTAAAGAGGGGAAGGGATGAGCTCGCCCCACTACCGAATGCTGGGGAGGGGAAAGTGCGAAACGGGTGAAGGCAGATTGAAAAGCGCAGGGTACGGAATGATGTCGGTGATTGTACTGAAGGGATTAGAGAAGAGGAGAGAGTCGAGTCGATACAGGATGGCGGATGTGCTGTTGTGGGCGTGAGGACAGAAGAGGCGAAAGCAGCGCGTGGGGAAGGACGTGTGGAAGCAAACCACACCCACCGACCGAACCGCGTCCGCAGCGAAATTGCAGACATTGCCCAGCATGCGGTGCGAGAATCGTGGCAACAAGCACGCGAAACTTTGACTCGATTCCCTGCCCGCCACTCGCCGCCGCCACAGATGCATGCCAAAAACCCGTTTGCCTGAACACACGCGACGCCAGACATGCGTTGCAATACCGAGTTTTCATATCACATATCTTCTTTGACCTGCATAAGCTGGTGAACATGGATACAAGAAGATGCAACTAGCATATATATTAATAAAAGATTGGATCTACACATTGTACCTATCCATGTTGGGTGAGTCCGAGATGGACTGGGTTGATAGGAGGGGTGATAAGCAGGATTTTGGGGAGGAAGCAAGCACCATGGGTGCACGTGCCATACTTGGTTGACATGCGACTATAGATGTCTCAGGAAACAACACTTTGTTCGGGGTTTTTTCGTTTACGTATTCTTAGGTTCGAGATGGTAAGACTTTCCTATGAAGGGTTTCACTGTATTCACTTTTGTGATTCATATTGAGGAAAAAACCTTTGGCCCCACAAACAAAACTTAACGAAATAATTTTGCACTATTGCGGAGAGAATGCATACATACGTGTCGGAATGAGATAATGAATAACTGACGCGAGGATACGGTTTCTCACATATAACAAGCATGCGCTCTATATGGCAAAGATGTAAGAGATGGGATCCACAAATGTGTATGCTGACACACCCCTTGCGCTAGGTAAGAGATAGTGCCTAGCAAATGAGAAACAACCCTGGGCGACACCCTTAGTCCAACCTCTATGGCAAGGGGCCACACGGCCAGCCAGCAAGAACAGCAAAGCGTAAATGGTACAACTTGTTGGAGGAGCACTGGGATCGGCATGGGATCCTGAGAAAGGGTCACAGGCAAGGATTGCGGAGATTCACTCTACAACGGTAGTGAGCTAGACTACGGGGGTTGGCACGAACTACTAGGAGTGATCGTAGCTTTGCTTGGTTCCTTAGCACTTGCGCATTCACGGGAGAGATTAGCAGGAGTTTCACTAGCAAAGTTGGAATTACAGAATGATTGAACAAGCAATGACAGAATGACTACATCAGGCACCTAGCAACTCTGCTGCTAGCCTGGTTGACCGCCAGCACTGCATGGTCGATCGCCTGCCAGCGTTGCATAGAGGAGCCGCGCCAGTGCTGCAGAAGACGACCTGCCAACACTGCAGGTCGACGGCGTGCCAACGTGTCAAAATGAAGAATGGATGATGCATTGATGTTGGTTGGGGTACATATAGCTAACCCTAAGTTTTGTACCCCCTAAGACAAACCTCACTATAGGCTACAACATTTGACACACCCCCATAGCCTAAGTGAGGGGTGTCTAGCAGAACCAAACGAGTACGGTCACAAGACCAGTCCAAGAAACAAAGCTCAGGGTGGATCACAACGTCACCACACAGTCTGAGCACAAACAACAGTGGCCACAAGGCCAGTCCAAGAAGTAACAGAGATATATAGAAAGCAAAGTAAACAGTACACTCAAGTCTAAGCAACACGAGAACCAGTGTCAACAAGGCCTAACTGCACACAGCACCTCTGGTGGTCACAAGGCGGAAGCGCCTTGGTGAAGATGTCTGCAGTGTTGGCCTCGGACTCCACAAACTCAAAGCGAGCCTGTCCACGCCTCTGCAACTCTCGCAGAAGAAAGTACCTGACGTGAATGTGCTTCACTCTGCTCTCCAGTCGTGGCTCTCGACAAAGGAGAATAGACGCCTTGTTGTCAGTGAACAAGGTCGGTGCAGAGCTCGGCCGCTCACCAAGGTCGGTGAGCAAGAAGGTCAACCAACGCAGCTCCTGTGCCGCCATGGCACCAGCGTAGATCTCAGCCTCAGCTGTAGAGGTCGAGACCGAAGAGGAGCGCGTGGACCGCCAGGAAACAGCTCCAGAACCCAGGCTGAAACAGTACCCCTGAGTAGACCTGTGAGTCTCAGCGTCGTCAGCGTAAGAGGAGTCACAGTGACCAGTAAGTACGACAGACTGCTGCCCTCCAAGAACTAGCCCCACGCCTGATGTCGTCGCTAGGTACTTCGCCACCCTCACAGCTGCTGTCCAGTGAACAGGACGGTGTCTCCCTGGCGCAACAAAGCGCGCAAGAACGCTGAGAGGGAAGGCGAGGTCCGGGCGAGTACAAGTCATCAGGTACATGAGGCAACCCACAAGCTCTGCGTAGGGACCACTAGGCTCGAACGGCTCGTCAGGAAAGGGTCCAGTGAGTCTGTGGTCAACAGCAAGAGGTGTGCGCTGTACTGTGGAGTGCTGAAGCCCGAACCGCTGAAGGACCTGCTGCACCATGTGCGACTGTGAAAGTGTAATGGTGCGAGCAGCTCTGTCCCTGGTGATCTGCAGGCCAAGGTAGTGGCGCAGCTCACCAAGATCAGTGCAGGTGTGTCTCTTCTGCAGTTCGGACTTCACGTGTGCCAAAGCAACCCTGTCAGGGGTGGCGAAAACAAGGTCGTCAACGTAGACCAGAACAAAGAAAGGTGTGGGGCCACGACGAACGAACAGCGACGGGTCAGCAGAAGACGGCTGGAACCCAAGGTCAGACAGGGTAGAACGCAGGGTGTCGTGCCACTCACGAGGAGCCTGACGAAGACCGTAAACCGGTCGCCTCAGCCTCCACTGGGTCCCAGGAGGGAAAGAGCCAGTGAAGGCAGAGGGACGACGCAACCAGACCTCCTCGTGAAGACTGCCCTGAAGGAAAGCAGTAGAGAAGTCGAGAGAGTGTAACTCGTAGTCTCTCTGTGCTGCTACGTGTAGTAACACCCGAAGAGTGGTCATCTTCGGGGTGGGCGCGAAGGTCTGAAAGAAGTCAACTCCCTCGCGCTGACTGAAACCTCTAGCCACGTAGCGCGCCTTGAAGACCGGAGGAGATCCCAGTGGCCGCTTCACCCTGTAGATCCACATGCCGTCGACTACGTTCGCCCCCGGAGGGGGAACCTCATCGACGTAGGTGCCTGTGGATCTGTAGGAGGCCATCTCTGCGTCCATGGCAGCTCTCCACTGAGAGGCCCAAGGCCCTGACACTGCCTCAGCGTAAGTGCGAGGAGTCGGAATGTCAAGGGCGTCGGGGTCACCCTCAGGGGCGAGGAGCATGGCACAGAGATGAGGGGAAGCGGCGGCCAGGAACTCTAGCTCAAACTGCCTGTCCTCTAGGGCGTCACTGCCAAGGGCAGACACACCCCCGACGGCCAGAGGACTGGAAGGAGGAGCAGCCACAAGAGCGGTGGCGAAGTCAAGGCGGCGGGTAGAGGCAAACTCAGTGACTGCGGCAGTAAGAGCGGACACAGAGGCACGAGGGTGGGTAACAAGAGAGGCGAGAACACGAGAGAGAACAGGACGGTACGTGCGGTAGTAGTCAGTGACAGGAGAAGGAAGCGACACAGTGAGGGCCGACTCAGGAGGAGACGGAAGCACAGACGGAGACGGACGAGGTGGACGAGAACAAAGGAAGGCTGTACGAAGGTCAGTGAAGGGAACAGGAGACGAGGGACGAGCACGAGGGGAGCGATGAGGGGCCCAAGTCTGAGAAGGAGGAGGAGACAACGAAGACTGAGAACGAGGGAAAACAGCGGGAGAGGGGTCAGGAGGAGGAAGCGGAGGACCAGAGACGGGAGGAGAGGGGGAGGAGGAAGGAGAGGGAGACGGGAGACCAAGGGTCCGAAGACCCGAGACAGGAGGAGGAGACGGCAGCAGCTGCTGCTGCTGCTGCTGCGGCTGCTGTGGCTGCTGCTGCTCCAGCGGCTGCTGCCTCTGCTGCTGCTCCTGCTGCTGCTCCTGCTGCTGTCGCTCCTGCTCCTCGAGCCGCTGCAACTCTCTCTCCTCTCTCTCCAACTCCAGCTGCTCCTCACGAGCACGGCGAACACGAGCCTGGAACCTGGTCGGGTAGGGGTGGGGGGAAGGAGTAGTGTCCGGGGCAGCGGCAGCCCCAGAGTCGACCTCCGAAGCACCAAGCACACCACCCCCAGAGGCAGCACCAACACCAGCTCCAGACCCAGGCTCTCCAGAAACCGAAGGGACACCCTCACCCCCAGACTCCGCACCAGCACCCCCAGACTCCGCACGACCAGTACCAGCCCCCGGAAGACAAGAGTCCTCTGCAACCCGCGGCTCAGCTCCAACTCCAGCACCCCCAGAACCAGAGACCTGTACAGGGACAGTCGCAGGACCAACCTCTCGAGAGGGAGCACCTGCAGGAGGCGGCGAGGAAGACTGTGGGGAGGGAGGCTGTACAGGGGGGGCTACCGAAGGGGGAGGGCTAGCCTGAGACACACCAGACGGGGCTGGACCAGGGGGGGGAGGCTGTACCGGGGGAGCAGGCGGGGGAGCGGCGGTCAGGAAGAGAGGGGGGGGAGGGACCGGGAGACCTCGACTGGGGTACCTGACGTAGTAGGGGGTGGACTCCTCGAAACGGACGTCACGGGAGTCAAAGAACCGGTGAGAGGGAGGGTGGTAAAAGGTGAAGTCAGAGGAGTCCTCAGGGAAACCAAGGAAAACACAAGGAACGGCGCGAGGCGAGAGCTTGTCCGCGGAGGTGTCGCGGACAAGAGCCAAGCACCCCCAGACACGAAACCTCGACGCGACACCAGGGGACCCTGTCCAAAGACTGGTCGGTGAAGCCTCCGGCCGAGAGACGCGTGGCCAGAGGTTCAGCTGGTGCGCGGCGTACCTGACCGCGTATGGCCACAGGAAATGGGGGGCACGGGCGTGAGTCAAGGAGGTGCGGGCAATCTCCATGACCAGGCCTATGCGACGCTCAGCAACCCCATTCTGCTGTGGGGACTCTGGAAGCGTCCAGGACTGACGAATGCCCTGTTCGCGACAGAATCCAGCGAGAATGCCGGAGCGAAACTCGCCCCCGCGGTCGGAGTGGAGACAGCTGACACGACGACCACGAGTGTCCTGGGTGGTAAGCAACCACCTGATCAGCGTAGAAGTCACCTCAGACTTCCTCGCCAGGGGGAACACTGTGGTGTAGCGGGAGTAGTCGTCAACGACCACCAAAAAGAAACGCTCACGCTCAGGGCCAGGGCGAGGAGAGGGGCCCCAGACGTCCAAGTGCAGCGTCTCAAAAGGCTCGGTGGCCGGACGAAGGGAGGAGGAGTGAGGGGTGGCGCGCAGCCTACCCTCGACGCAAGGACCGCACGGTGGTGCAAGGGACGGCGGCAGCGACGGCAAGACACGCGGGAGACCTAAGACAAGACGCTGACGAGACATAGCGCGAAGACGAGGAGGAGAAGGGTGCCCCAGCCGGTGGTGCCACAAAACGGTGGGGTGGGCAAGCGACCGACAGGAGCACGACGCAGCGACCGGACTAGACGGAGGAACCTGACAAGACACAGCTACCTGGGGGGACGGAGCAACCTGGTGAGACGCGAGGACTCGAACGGGGGGCAAAACAGGGGCCGGGGGCAGGAGGGGCGGCTGTGGCTGCGGCTGCGGCTGCTGCTGCTGCTGCTGCTGCGGCTGCTGCTGCTGCTGCTGCAGTCGCTGCTGAGGGCGCGGGCCAGTGTGAAGAGTGTAGAGACCGGAGCCCGGCTCAGCAGCAAAAGTGGCGAGGGGCTGGTAAGAGTCCCCGTCAACACACACCGCAGTCTCTCCAGAAGGCTCAAACCACACACCCACGTGCTGACTCACGAGGGGTCGCACGCCCACCAAGTTCCGGGAGAACGAGGGGACGTGAAACCCAGTGAGAGACCCAGAAGGAGCAGCCGGACACGGCAAGGTGGTAGTGTGACGCGCGGTGACTGGTCCCGAAGTGGGATCAGCCAGCGCCACAGAAACAGGCGCAGGAAGAGGCGTAAGTGTCGTGCTGTCACGAAAGAAGCAGTGAGAGGCTCCAGAGTCCAGCGTGAACGACAGCGAACCGTCCTCTGAGGTAGCCGCTGGACTAGAGTCTACACAAGAACCTACACTAGCAACAGGCAACTGAGCAAGGCTAGCACCTAAGCTAACAACACCAGAGTAAGCAGAGTCAGAAACACTAGAGTCAACAACAGCATACATAGCATGGGGAGTACCAATCAGATCAACTAACTGCTCAGCAGACATGCCCCACAGAGCGGAGCCGTAGCGCTGAACAAGAGGCAGCCAGTCAGGGGCAGGAGCACCAACCCCGTAGACCAAACGAACCGTGTCAGTGAGCTGAGCAAAGCACTGACCAGGGGGGTGAAACCGGCCACAAGGGTGGCCACGACGAGTGCCTGTCAGAACCTGGTAGGTGCAGGGAGTGTAAGCAGCACCGCGCTGGGTCTGACGCAGCCCCGACCCTGGAGCCAGCTGCTGCCGCTGCTGCTGCTGAGGCTGCTGGGAGGAGAGGGGCTGCTGGTGCTGCAGAAGCTGCTGCTGACGCTGAGCCTGGTACCACGCCGCTGCTCCACCAACCGGGGCAGGAAGTACAGGAGGCGACTGACGAACTCGGGCGTCGCCACCACCAGCAGGCGCAGTGGAGTCACCAGTCACTGCACGAGGCGCCTCTCCAGGCCCTGAACCTCCACCGCCGCCAGGCGCAACGCCACCTCCACTACCTCCGCCTCCACCTCCACTACCACCACCAGAACCGCCTTTCTTGCCACTCCTACCGCGGGACCGCGACGCAGTCGTAACAGCAGCTGCAGTCGCGTCAGTAGCGGCAGTGGCAAGTGAGGCAGTAAAGGTGGGTAACTGCGGGACTGTGCACCCGTGGAAGAGTGGGGGGGGCACAGCACCAGAGGCAGCGGCTACCGAGCGAAGGTTGCTCTCGACGTCCTTGAGTGCAGACTCAAGGACCTCGACGGTGAGCTCACTAGGGTGCTTCAGCAGAAGCGCGTCGCGAACGGAGGCAAGGCGGTCAGGGAGGCTAGTGGCGATGAAATAGATAGTAATCGCCATAGGGGGAGGAAGCAGTGCAAGCTGTGCCTCAGTGCAAGCAGCGCAATAACTAGCGTCGAGCGAGCGGAGTTGAGCGATCAAGTCAGCAGAGCGCTCAAAAGACGCCAGGTCAGGAAACAGGAACGGGAGGAACAGGCGGCCAAGAGAGACAGCAGCGGGAGTAGAGTAGCGGGCCTTAATCGCAGTGAGGTACGCAGCAGCGGTGCGAACCTGAGTGAAGTGAACCTCCTCAGACTCAGGGAGGAGGCTGCTGAGCGCGATGCAGGCCGCAGCGTCACGTGACGTCCAAGCCGTCTGGTCAGCTCGCTGAGTGGCAAAGCGGGCTCTAGCGGCGTCGTCAGGGGCAGGTCCTAAAGGCGTAGGGTCAGGGGGCGCAGGTAGGGCACCAGTAGCGTGCGCCCAGAGGGACTCGCCTGCCTGGACCTGACTCTCTAACAGACGGCGAGCACGAAGAAGCCAGACGGAAAAATCAAGAGGTCTACCGTCAGCGTCGAAACGAAGGACACGCTGAGTCGCCATAGCGAAAACGAACGCGAACGGAGAGGGAGGGGACAGCAGTAGATGAGAGGCAAATTAGGGTTCGGCGGTACTCTGGGACAGGGGAGGAGCGGACGCCACAGCGGGCGTGACAGCGGGAGGTAACAGGGGACTAAGCAGCGGAGAACGAGAACGGGCGCAGCGGCGGGCGATGGCAGCGCGTACGGCAGCAGGGGCCAGCAGCGCGCGCAGCGGGCGACGGCAGGGGGCGCAGCGGCGACGCGCGCAGCGGCGGGCGACGACGGCGGGGCCGCAGCGAGGCGCGCAGGGGGCGGGCGACGGCGGCAGGCGCGGCGGCGACGAGCGCGGTCGCGAGCGACAGTGGCGGGCGCTGCAGGACGGGCGACGCGACGGGGGGGAGAGGGCAGGAGCGACGGGACAGGGGGAGGGCGACGTGACGGGGGGAAAGGGGCGGGTGCGACGGGACAGGGGGAAGGCGACGTGACGGGGGGAAAGGGGCGGGTGCGACGGGACAGGGGGAAGGCGACACGACGGGGAGAAAGGGGGGGGCGCGACGGGACAGGGGGAAGGCGACACGACGGGGGGAAGGCGCGGACGCGACGCGACGGGGGGAGCGCGACGCGACAGGGGGAAAGGGACGGGCGCGACTCGAGGGGGGGGGAAGGCGACGCGACGGGGGGGGGGGCGGGCTACGCTACGAACTAGAGCATGGCTCGATGCTAGGCTCGGTAACAGCTAGAACGATATGAACGAGAGCATGGCTCGGCGCTAGGCTCGGTAACAACGAGAAGGAGACGAACGAGAGCTAGGATCAGGCTCGGGTGGTACGAACGGAGAACGGCGGAACGGGATCCCACAGGATCCTAACCTAACTGATACCATGTCAAAATGAGGAATGGATGATGCATTGATGTTGGTTGGGGTACATATAGCTAACCCTAAGTTTTGTACCCCCTAAGACAAACCTCACTATAGGCTACAACATTTGACACAACGCTGCAGCAGAGCGGCTGTCCAGCGTTGCCCCGTAGAAGACAGCAGTGCGCGCGTTCGCAGGTAGGGCGCAGACGATTGGCCCGACTTGCATTGTTGAGTGGTATTGACCCCTGAGGCCAAGTGCACGTGTATGGTCGCCCTCGTGCAGCTAGATATGCTATGCGTTGCCGTCTAGGCTAGGCTCCTGATAGAGGAGGAACATGGCTCTTTTATGAGCAACTAGGACCTAACAAAGCTAGGCGGCTCATTTAAGTCAGTAAGCAAGAACATCAGCCAACGAAGCTGCTGAGCATCATGGCATCACCATAGGTATCTGCCTCACAGCTGAAAACTACCGACAATGAATGAGTGGACATATAGGATAAAACTAAGGCGACAAGACTGTACCAGTAGCCACGAAAGGGCATGAGAGTCTCGATGTCGTATGCCCACGACTCGTAAGTGTGTCCCATATGTGCAACTGGCTATCGCCCACCGAGCACAAGCCCCTATGCTTGATGTTTTAGCCAGATAGTGCAATGCCCTGTTAGTAGTCAAGTAGTCCTCAAGTTGTCTGCTAGTCGCAACAAAGCGAGCAAAGATGCTGAAAGGATATGAGAGGTATGAGCGAGTGCATATCATCAGGTACCTGAGGCACGTCACCATCTATGCGTACTGGCCATTTGGCTCAACAGGCTTGTAGGAGACAGAATTCGAGAGTTTATGGTCAACAGGTAGGAGTGGGTTGTGCAAATGAGAACTATAGGCCGAAGCGCTGGAGGACGTGCTACACCATGTGTAACTCAGTTAGACTAATGGCGCGCGATGTTTTGTCCCTGCTTATTCGCAGGCAAAGATAACGGTACAGTTCATTAATGTCAATGCAGGTGTGTATAAGGCCAATGTGACTCTATCTTTAGAAGCGAAGACCAGGTCGTCTTCGCAGACGAAAACGTAGAAAGGAATCAAGCTAGGCGAACGAATAGATAAGGGCCAGCAAAGTACGGGAAGAAGCTGAGGTGAACGAAAGTACTGCGCTTTGTGTCCTGCCACTCAAGAGGTGCCTAATGCATACCAGATACGGGCCGTTGAAGGGGTCCATTGAGTCCTAAATGTAAAGGACCCAGTAAAGCCAAGCGTCAACACAAGAATATCTGCCCTACGGGAATGCAGTAGGGAAGTCAAGCGCGTGAAGCTCGTAATCGCGCTGCACCGCGATATACTGCAGTACATGAAGAATGGCCATCTTCAAGGTGGGTGTGAAGGTATGAAATAAGTCTATCCCCCCTCGCTCACTAAAGCTCCAGCAACGTATCACGCCGTGGAGATCCACATGCCATTGACTATATTCACCCAATGAGAAGAAATTGCGTCGACGTAGGTGCACGTAGACCTCTAATATACCATCTCTGCGTCCATGGTCACTATCCTCGGAGAGGCCTAGGCTACTGAGAATGCGTTAGCATAGGTGCGAGGGGCTGGAATGTCAAGAGCGCCTCGGTCACCCTCACGGGCTAGTGAACTGTCTGTTCCGTAGGACATTGCTGCCAAGGGCAAGACCACCTCGACGGACGGAGGACGGGCAAGAGCAGAGACCAGCCGTGTGCCATAATAGAGGCAAAGACAGCGACAATAACGACAAGAACAGAGACAGACAAAGTATGCATAGTGGGGTCGGTAACGAGTGGGGAAAGGACGCGGATGACCATAAGACGTGTGGCATAGAGAAAGTGATAGAATAGTGGAGAGGGGAACGCAAGGGATGACGGGGGAGACGATGGGAGAACGGGAGGGTGGCGATATACGAGGGGAATGAGAATGGAGGAGCATAGAGTCGATACCGAAAAGGAAAGACATGTGGTGAGAAGGAGGGGGGTGACGGACCCAATGGTGAGAGGCAGGAAACTGGTTAGGAGATAGAGGGGGAGACAGCCATGAACGAGGAGGAAGACAAGCCGGGAATGAAACTGGTCAAGGAAACGTGGGACCGTAGATGAGGAGAGATGGTGAGGGGGAAACAATCAATTAGTCAGTCGAGAGAGATTAAGAAGGCGAAGTGCAGACATAGTATGGTTGTCGCGGCTCTGGCGCCAGACATCCCACCCCCTTGACACCCCCAATACTAGGGCCTTCTGCAGCAGCACCCCCAGAACCTACAATCCCGACGTCAACAACCCCAGAACGAGCGCCCCCTAGAAGCAGCACCCACAGTAGCAACACTCCCAGAGTTTACAGCGACCGGCTACGGCGGCGATGATTGTTGCAGCGGCAAAGAAGGCTGCTACAGGAACTACGAGGATGACGTCGGTGATGGAAGAGACCGGGCAATGGCTGCGACAGGTTTGAGGGATGGGGGGAAGTTGGCAGAGAAGCTTACATGGAAGGCGCAGCTTGAGGGTTGCGGCGGCGATGCGAAGGGGCGGGCTAGATGTTGCGTGAGAGCAATAGGGTTAGCTAGGGTGTATGTGTGGCAGAAGCGACGGTTCTAACGTAGCGTGATACCATGCGAAAGAGAGAACTAATGACTAGATGAGGGTATACAATCACCAATCGGGTTGACAGCGTTTGCCCATTTATTGGTGCCCAGTCGTGCTGGGGCTGACCCGCTTAGCTAGTTGGGACCAATCACATTCAAGCATACTACCGTAAGCCCCCGGATAGAACCGCAGGCCTCGGATAAGCGCCGGCAATTATAAAAGAATGAGGGCGCTTATATCTGGTCCTCGATTATAAGAGCACCCCCTAAAAATTCGTGATTTTTATAAGCGCATGTCGAATTTAGAAAATTTGTCCAAATACAAAAACAAATTTCTCCCTAACAGGGTAACGAAGCACAATTCCAGTTTCCCACTCACATCTCTCTTGCTGCGCGTCTAGTCAGCACGCGCTGTCGCTTAGTCAGCATGTGTTGGCAGGGAATCAATCCCTGCCAAGCTGCGCGAGAGTCCGATTCGCGACCCCATAGTAATTTCGACTCGATTACAATGGGCAGAACGAGATCTACAGCTAGGTGCAAAACTGAATGTAAAATTTTTTAAGTTAAAAAATTTGAAGATTGTGATTCGACTAGTAGAGGAGTTAGCTGTAAAGAGACAAACTCCTTGACATTCCGGTGTCAGAGGTCTACTGGTGATCCCCGATTGATCCTAGGGAAGGGCTACAGGCACGTCGGCCTGGGGGGTTATGGGCGCACTCACCCGCTACACAAACAAGCCCTTTTATCCCAGTGATTAGTGGCTGGGATTCTGACATGGTATCAGAGCGAAGGTCTCGGGTTCGAATCCTGGTGTGTGCACCTCGGGCATCCCAGTGCGGGGGGGTGTCAGAGGTCCACTGGTGATCCCCGATTGATCCTAGGGAAGGGCTACAGGCACGTCGGCCTGGGGGATTATGGGCGCACTCACCCGCTACACAAACAAGCCCTTTTATCCCAGTGGTTAGTGGCTGGGATTCTGACATCCGGCAGGTCTCTCAGACCTGCCACCTAGTCTCATTTGCATTTTCTAGATCTTGATTTGCTCCCTCCCTCCCAACCCCCTTCTATCATACGTAATTCTTAGTACGTAGTTTATGATTGAACCAACTGTCAGAGGTCCACTGGAGATCCCCGATGATCCTAGGGAAGGGTTACAGGCATGTTGGCCTGGGGGGTTATGGGCGCACTCACCCGCTACACAAACAAGCCCTTTTATCCCAGTGGTTAGTGGCTGGGATTCTGACACCAACTGTTATTGCCCATCTGAGTGTGCTGTAAAATCGAAATTTGTAATGCTATGACGACTGCACTGCGACCATGGCGACTGCACTGCACACTCATCGGAGAGTCGTGTCACAATATTTATTTCATTTTGTCATTATATAAGCGCCAGCGCTTATAGAAATCCTCGATTATAAGCCCACCCCCTAAATACAGCGTTTTTTTTTATACCTCCAGGGGCGCTTCTATCCGGGGGCTGACGGTATCAAATGCTGTAGCGTCAGCATTTGAGATCCCATCAGAAGCGTGCAAGTAAAATCCGGTCAGCTACAGCATTTGATGGTATCAAATCTCATGACCAGATTTTACTTGCACGCTTCTGATGGGTGTGATAATTGGAACGAGAATGAGTGCATTGATCAGCATGAGGAGTACAAGTACCAAACCCTAGAATGTTGTACCCCATATGAGCTACCCCACTACAGCCTACACAGACTATAGTGTATAAGTTTGACACACCCCCATAGGCAAAGTGGGGGAGAACAAGGGGTCACAAGACCAGTCAAGCAAAGCAAGGCAAAGCAAGCTCAGGGTGGATCACAACGTCACCACACAGTCTGAGCACAAGTTCAAGGCCACAAGGCCAGTTCACATGCAAGGTCACATATATATAAAGCTAAACAGGCAGGTATATATATGTAACAGTACAAGCAAGGTCAAGAAGTAAGCAAGTGAGGCAAGGTAGGTACAAGACCTAACAGAGTGCAGAAGCGCTGATGATCACAAGGCGCGAGTGCCTTAGTGAAGATATCAGCAGTGTTGGCCTCAGAGGCCACGTAAGCAAGGCGCAGCTGACCACGCTGCTGCAGCTCACGAGCAAGAAAGTAGCGGAGAGCGATGTGCTTCGTTCTGTGCTCCAGTCTGTGCTCATGACACAAGGCCAGCATGGCCTTGTTGTCTACGTACAGCACTGGAGGAGAACGAGGCGGCTCTCCCAGGTCAGTCAGCAGGTAGGTGAGCCAGCGTAGCTCCTGTGCAGCCATGGCCCCTGCGTAGATCTCAGCCTCACAACTGGAGCCGAGAACAGAAGACGAGCGGGTAGACCGCCAAGAAACAGAGCCGGAACCAAGGCTGAAGGTGTAACCCTGTGACGACCGCTGCGTAGCCTGGTCGTCAGCCCAAGAAGCGTCTGCGTGACCAGTGAGGACCACTGAACTATGCCCTCCAAGCACAAGCCCCATGCCCGACGTACTGCACAAGTAGCGCAACACCCTCTTCGCTGCAGCCATGTGCTCTGGTCTGTGTCTCCCAGGAGCAACAAAGCGTGCCAGAATGCTAAGAGGGTATGCAAGGTCAGGTTGAGTGCAGGTCATCAGGTACATGAGGCAGCCGACAAGCTCTGGGTACGGGCCACTCGACTCTACGGACTCATCCGAAGGCAGAGCTGAGAGCGAGTGGCGCGTAGGCAGAGGAGTGGCCTGAGGCGAGGAGTACGTGAAGCCGAAGCGCTGAAGGACCTGCTGCACCATGTGTGACTGAGTCAGGGTAATGGTGCGCTGTGCTCTGTCCCTGGTGATCTGCAAGCCAAGGTAGCTGCGCAGTTCACCCAGGTCTGTGCACGTGTGTCTCTTCTGCAGCTCGGACTTCACGTAGGCAAGTCCAGCAGTGTCAGCTGTAGCAAAGACCAAGTCGTCGACGTACACGAGGATGTAGAACGGCGGCAAAGAAGTGTCGGTGCGCAGAAACAGCGACGGGTCGGCAGTAGAAGGAGCAAACCCAAGGGCCGCAAGTGTAGTCCTCAGTGTGTCGTGCCACTCACGAGGCGCCTGGCGGAGACCGTAGACTGGCCGCCGGAGGCTCCACTGGGTGCCAGGAGGAAACGTCCCAGTGAAGCCAGGTGGGCGGCGCAGCCAGATCTCCTCGTGAAGGCTGCCCTGCAAGAAAGCAGTGCTGAAGTCAAGAGAGTGCAGCTCGTAGTCTCGGTGAGCAGCTATGTGCAGCAGCACCCGAAGAGTGGTCATCTTCGGGGTGGGGGAGAAAGTCTGAAAGTAGTCAACTCCCTGCCGCTGACTGAAACCACGAGCCACGTAACGCGCCTTGAAGACAGGCGGAGAACCCGGCGGCCGCTTCACCCTAAAAATCCACATGCCACTGACGATGTTCGCCCCAGGCGGGGGAACCTCGTCAACGTAGGTGCCTGTGGACTTCCAGGAAGCCATCTCTGCGTCCATGGCTGCCTGCCACTGAGAGGAGTAGGGACCCTCTATCGCCTCCGCGTAAGAGCGCGGAGTCGGGATGTCAAGTGCATCCGGGTCTCCCTCAGGGGCAAGCAGCATGGACACGAGATGAGGTGAAACAGCAGCCAAGCACTGGAACTCCTCCTGCCTGTCCTCTAGGACGTCCGTGCCAAGAGCACACTCACCCCCGACGGACGGAGGACAGACAGACTCAGACTCAGCGACAAGACTGGTAGCGTAGTCTAGGCGACAGCGAGCAGCGAAGTCGACAAGCTCAGCAACTAGGGCAGACGCAGCAGTAGACTCAAAGGAAGGGTCAGTGACGACAGTAGCAAGGAGACGCGTGACAGTAGGACGCGCAGCACGAAGGGAGTCCGACTCCGGGTCAGGAAGGTCAGGAAGAGAGGACGCTGGAGGAGAGGGCAAAGGGGCACGCAGCGGAGCAGTGGAAGGACGCAGAGACATCCGGTGCGTGCCGGGGACAGGGGGAGGACGCTGACGCGAACCACGACCACTAGTGCGAGCAGCGCGGACAGGCGACGCAGGGCGAGACGCAGGCTCACGACGCTCAGCAAGACCTCCAGTAGGACCAGTGTAGGGAGAAGGAGAAGGAAGCGGGGAAGGTGGCTGTAACTGTGACTCAGACTGGACAGGAGGCGGACACTCTAAGGCAGGAGCAGGACCAAGAGAGGACGGAAGACCAAGAACCTGCTCAAGGAGCGGAACGAAGTACGGCCGCGGCCGCGCAGCTCCACCAGTGCCAGCAGGAACAGCACCAGCGCCCCCAGCGGGAGCACCAGCACCAGGAAGACCCGCAACTCCAGCAGCTCCAACTCCAGCACCCCCAGCAGCACCAGCGCCAGGAGCACCCCCAGCGCCAACACCCCCAGTAGCTCCAGCTCCAGCCGGACCACCCGAAGACGCAGCAGCTCCAGCTCCAGGAGCTCCAGCAGCACCAACGCCAGTAGCACCAGCAGCACCAGCAGCACCAGCAGCACCAGCAGCTCCAGCAGCACCAGCAGCTCCAGCGCCAGCAACACCAGCAGCACCACCAGCTCCAGCAGGAGGAGCACTCGTAGGGTCAGCAGCTCCAGTACACTCGGTACGAGCACCTCTGGGACCCTCGGCACCAGCACTCTCAGCAGCAGTAGAACCCCCAGCTCCTGCAGCACCACCAGCTCCAGCAGCACGTCGCCAGCGCCGGGCGAACCACTCACGCAGCTCCTGTGGAGAGAGCAGCTCCCGCCGGGACGAAGCACCGGAGGAACCGCCAGGCTCAGCACCACCAGACGCCGGACGAGCAGGTCCAGCACTCTCAGGCTCCGCACTCCGAGACTCAGCACCCCCAGGCTCAGCACCCCCAGGCGCAGCACCCCCAGGCGCAGCACCCCCAGGCTCAGCACCCCCAGGCTCAGCACCCCCAGTCGCAGCACCCCCAGACCCAGCACCCCCAGTCGCAGCACCCCCAGACCCAGCACCCCCAGGCTCAGCACCACCAGCAGTACCAGAGTCAACAGCTACCTCGACTGGCTCAACTGCATCTACCTGGGACACACCTGAGGGAGCAGGACCCTGAGGGGGGAGGGGGTCTACCGGAGGGGGGCCTGGTGTAAGGAAGAGCGGCGGGGGAGGGAGGGACGCAGTGCGGTAGGGGAAGAGACGGTAGTAGGGAACCGACTCGTCAAAGGTGACGTCCTGGGACGCGAAGACACGGCGCGAGGTGGGGTGGTAGAACTGCCAGCCTGGCGCGTCAGGGGGAAAGCCAAGGAAGACGCAGGGAACAGCACGAGAGGACAGCTTGTCCGCAGACAAGTCGCGGACAAACGCCCTAGATCCCCAGACCCGAAAACGCGACGCATCACCAACCTTCCCCGTCCACAGCAAAGCAGGGGAGGTCTCCGGCATGGAGACCCGGGGGTGAAGGTTGAGCTGATGCGCCGCGTACCGAACCGCAAACGGCCACAGAAAATGGGGAGCAGCCGCATGGATCATGGACGTACGAGCGACGTCCATGACCATGCCGATGCGGCGCTCAGCAATCCCATTCTGCTGCGGAGAGTCCGGAAGCGTGAAGGTCTGGCGGATGCCTCGTGCGCGACAGAAGGTCCGCAGAAGGTCAGAGGAGAACTCTCCGCCTCGGTCGGAGTGCAGACGCCGAACAGGAAAGTCGGAGCCGAAACTCTCCTGGAGCTGGAGACGAGCCGCGCGGATCCAGGCGATCAACACCTCAGTGACGTCACCCTTGCTGCGCAAGGGGAAGACTGCGGTGTAACGCGAGTAGTCGTCAACCACCAGCAGGAAGTAGCGCTCCTGACCCTGCCCACGGACGCGGGCTGGGCCCCACACGTCCATGTGAAGCGTCTGCAGCGGAGCCTCTGTCGGAGGAAACTCGGAGGAGTGAGGAGCAGCGCGCTGCCGCCCCTCGACGCAGGGAACGCAGGTGGGGGCAGGCCCCGGAGGAAGAGGAGGGAGGGACCGGGGGAGACCAGAAACAAGAAGACGGGAAGCCATGCCTCGAAGGCGAGGCAGGGAGGGGTGACCAAGACGGTGGTGCCAGAGGAGAGTCCGGTGAGACAGGAGACGACACGAGCAGGGGGCAGACTCAGGACCAGACCTGGACGCCGCAGCAAACACCTGACCCGACGCGGCTACCTGAGCAGACTCAGTGACTGGGGAAGACTCAGTAGTCAGTGTGTACAGGCTCGACCCTGGCCGACGAGCAAACGTGGCCAAGTGGCGGCCCGTGTCCGCACAAGTGCAGTGGGTCACCCGCTGACGCGCAGGGGTGAACTGGTCAACTCCTGCATCCTGGAGGTCAGCACCCGCCACCAAGTTCGTAGAGAACGAGGGGATGTGGAGACCTGACAGGGAGCCAGACGGGACCGCTGGACACGGTAGGACAGTGGAGTAGTGAGCAAGGACAGGACCCCCAGAGGGGTCCGCTAGGGAGACCGCAACAGGCCGACTGAGCGGTGTGAGAGTGGTGCAGTCTCGAAAGAAGGAGCGGGAAGCACCCGAGTCAAGGGTGAAGGTGTGGGTGTCCGGGGGCGACGCAGCACCTGAGAGCGCAAACTCACCGGCACCTGGGGCAGCAGACGCACTGGCACCTAGAGCAGCAGCCTCACAAGTACCTAGCGCAGCAGCCTCTATGCCTGGGTCAGGCGGGAAACACCGGTAACAGTCACCCTCATCACTAATAGTCACAGCATACATGGCAGCAAGAATAGCATCAAAGTCAAGATCATAGATTGCAACACCCGCCCTAGACAGCTCGCCCCAGCGAGGGATCTCCGTAGCGTCGGGGAACTGGTGGCGCCACGCGTCTGTCAGACGACCGAAGCAGCGCTGGGTGGGGTGCGGGCCTCCACACTGCTCACCCGCCCGGTCGCCGGTACGGAGAACGTAGGTGCAGGGGCCAGCACCCCCACCCCGCTGACGAGCAGCGTACCACTCACGAAGCTGCTGGGGGGAAGGGGTCTCACGGGTACGCTGCTGCTGCTGCTGCTGGCGCGCACCACCACCGGAGCCACCCCTCTGCGCAGCGCCACCCCGACCAGCTCCGCCGCCTCCGCCGCTACCTCCTCCACTACCGCCACCTCCGCCACCTCCGCTCCCACCGCCACCGCCGCCTCCACCTCCACCTCCAGTCCCGCCACCGACGCCCCCACCCCCGCCACCACCCCCCCGTCACCCCCACCCCCTCCACCACCTCCACCTCCGCCTCCACCGCCCCCTCCAGCCCCTCCAGCACCCTTGCCCCCCTTGCCCTTGCCAGGGCGGCGTCTCCCGCTAGGGGCAGACGCCGCAGCGACCGACTCAAGACCAACGAGGTCGGCCGCAGCAGCAGAGGCAACAGAGGGCAAGAGGGGAGAGGGGGAGCACCCCTCAAAGACAGGGGTACGAGGGTCACCACGAGAGGCACCTACTGCGACTATGCTCTTCTCTGCCGCGAGCAGGCGCTCCTCGAGGAGGTCAACGGTGAGGGTGGTGGGGCAAACAGAGAGGAAGTGGTCCCTAACCGGGCGAAGGGTGTCAGGGAGCCGGGTGACTATGTAGTAGAGGGTGATGTACATGGGGGGGGGGGTCTTGGTGCAGAACTCAGCAGGAAGCGCAGCGCGGTAGCGAGTGTCACTAGTGCGAAGGTGCGTAATGAGGTCAGCGACAGTGGGAAAAGCGGCGAGGTCAGGGAAGAGGTACGGTAGGATAAGGCGGCTAAGCGCAGCAGTGGCAGGGGAAGAGTAGCGCGCAACTACAGCGTCGTACAAGGTCTTAGCACTCTTGTACTGGCTAAAGTGCGCACGCTCAGAGGTCGGCAAGTGGCGGCGCACAGCAAGGCGGGCAGCAGCATCGCGTGTGGCCCACTGGGAGCGAACAGTGGGGTCAGCATCAGCAGCAGGGGCAGGAGAGGCACCAGAGGTGAGGTCAAAAAGGGAGAGGCCGTCTGCTCTGTCGCTCAGTAGGAAAAGCTGCAGGTCATCTACCCAGACGTCAAAGTCAATGGCCCGACCCTCAGCGTCAAAAGTGAGGACACTGGGGGAAGCCATGACAGCAGTAGACTAGCAGTGAGAGCAGCAGGCTAGGGCAGAGCAGTGGTGGAGGCGCTGCTCTTACCGGGCAGGCGAGAAGGACCGAGGCGCGTCGGCAGGAACAGGGCCGGGACGGCAGGAACGGCGGCTCGGCGGCTCAGCGGCTCGGCAGCTCGTCGGCACCGGCGTCTCGGCGGCTCGGCAGCACGGCGGCAGTGGCGGCTCGACGGCTCGGCAACTCGGCGGCAACGACGGCTCGGCGGCTCGGCGGCTCGGCGGCTCGGCGGCGGCGGCGTCTCGGCGGCGCGGCTGCTCGGCGGGGCCGCGAAGGGATGGCGAAGGGGCCGCAAAGGGCGGCGGTGGGGTCGCACGGGTGGGGCGACGGGGGGTCGCGGGCGGCTGCGACCACAGGAGTCGCGCGCGGCTGCGGCGACGGGAGGGCAGGCGGCCGCGGCGACGAGGTCGCAGGCGGCTGCGACTGCAGGGTCGCGGGCGGCGGCGACGGTAGGGTCGCGGGCGGCTGCGACAGCAGGGTCGCGGGCGGCGGCGACGGCAGGGTCGCGGGCGGCTGCGGCGACAGGGCGGGCGGCTGCAGCGGTAGGGTCGCAGGCGGCCGCGGCGACGAGGTCGCGGGCGGCGCGAAGGGCGACGGGGTCGCGACGGGCGGCGTCGGGGTCGCGGGCGGCTGTAACGACGCCGCGCAGGGCGACGCGAGGGTGGGGCCGCGGGGTCGCGACAGGGGGGCGCCGGGGCCAGCAGAGGCGGCGCCGGGGCCGGAAGCGCGGCGCGACGGGGCCGCTAAGGGAAGCGAGGGGAGGGGAGCGCGACTCGGGCAGGGGCGGAGCGCGCTCCGGGCAGGAAAAAAAATCTTACGGTGGGCCCTAGGAACAGTTCCCACGAGGGAACCTGCTCTATACCATGTGACAATTGGAACGAGAATGAATGCATTGAGCAGCATGAGGAGTACAAGTACCAAACCCTAGAATGTTGTACCCCATATGAGCTACCCCACTACAGCCTAGACAGACTATAGTGTATAAGTTTGACAATGGGATCTCATGCTATCAAATGCTGACAGAGTTAAGATAGACATGGGCAAGATATAAGTTAGGGCTTGTTGGTGGGAATGATATTTGGATAACCTTATATTAGTCTAATAAACAAAACGAGTCCGCCTTTGGAGGTAGGTTGGTGAGTTCTGCAAACGAGAGTTTTGCTCAAATCCTTGGAAGCGCGTTTCGTTTTAATATCGCCACGTGGCAGCACTACGATCGCGCAAAGCGCGTTCTGTTTTATTTTCCCCACACTAGCAATGTTTTGATACTTTAGCCGTGTTTAGAGATGACTCTTGAAATTTTTCGGAGCTCGTGCAAGACAAACTTGCAACATTAATGCATGCAGGTTGGATGGCACGCAAGCAAGTGGTCGAGTTGGACGGATTTACTATTCCATGGCGACAATCGAATCACACATTGTTGACAAAAAAAATAAACCCATGGCTTACGGCATGCCATTCGGGAGCCTCAACCCTAAAATTTTAGGGTTGAGGCTCCCTCGGATGGCATGCCATCCGAGTGGGTTTTAGTTTTTTTTCTTGCCCGCAGTCAGCTTGCTGAATAGATTGCACTGCCTGCTTACGCAGGCAGTGCAATATATTACCCATTTTGTCTCAATGCATTTGGCGCGCGAAATACTGTAGTCCCAACAGAAGCGTGCAAGTAAAATCTGGTACCCTATGTTTGACAAGACAAAAACCGTTGGAACTGTAGCATTGATTCCCCTCCAAAAAATTTCGACGTCGGCCCAGTACATGGAACCGAATGTACTTAACCAAAATTCACCGGCCATTTTCAGGTGCATGCCGCACTGTAGGGAAAGGCTTCTCAGGTGCATGCTATCGCGTCGTGATTCTCCCCTTGTTGCCACTGTTTGTACCCATCCGCCACTAAAAACACTGTTCTGTCAGGGGATGCAACCCACGCGACTTACACCAACAGGCCCAGCTCTCGCACGAACCCGTCGTCCAACCACACCAGTCGCAGCCACCCCCAAGGGAGGGATGCATGCGCAAAATCTACGCGCAAGTTCCTTTCCCCACCCCCCCCTCCCCCACCCTCTTCTCCCTTCTATCCAACAAGTGCTGGGCCCTGATGTTACCAGAACACAACACGGAAACCCTAATCCTACGTTACGAGATCTTACACGTAAAGGACCCCTCCTTAGAGGCTCATAGCAGGAACTTACACTACTAAGTCCAAAGTTAGATACAGTTCACGATGACAGTTACTAATAGTCTGACTCAGCTGGTTTCCAACATTTGCGGTGCGCTATCATAAAGGACTCGCCAGCGTTACTGTCTATGGTAATTTCCTTCTTGCTTAATTAGCTAGTAATAAAATTCTCTAGGAACGTGACACTCCCACCGTCTCGTGACTCAGTAATGCCGGCACGTTAGGCCGCTGGCATCAACTTAACGAGCCACGATTCAGGATCAGGTGTGATAGATTGTTGATTCAACAAAGATCAAGTCTCCAGATGGTTTAAACTTGAAATTTCTGTTTAGGGTAATGGACTCATAATCAATGAGCAACTAAAGAGTGACCGCCAGTGTGCGACCGTTCATCCTCTGAGTATGTGCATTCCTCTTTTTTCTTACCTGTGTGTATTCCCTCCTCCACCCTCCTTCCATCCCAATGCTCTTGCAGATGGCTAGTGGTGGTAAACGCACATTGGATTTTGAAATCGGTAAGCGTTACCGAGACGCCATTGAGGCTCGAGATGACATTGAGCGCCAATGCCATCGTGCAAAGGTGCCACACATCTTCGCTGTCAATGGTCCGAAAAGGTTGGATGTCAAGTGCCCGTCTGCTTTTAAGCGGTCGCAGAGGGGGAGTGTCCAGAATGACATTCGCTGCCCTTTCAAGATTAACATTCGGGCCACAAGCGAGGGCGACCTGCGTGTTTGTAACACTCACTTAGAACACCATACCCGTTGTACCGCTCGCCCTCGCCCTGCACGTAGGAAAAGCCTCATCGCACTAGCAATGTCACTGCCAACAGTTGGCATCACCCCAAAGGTTTTACAAAATGAAGCCTTGCATCGTCTTGGGGCAAAGACTTCGTATGCCACAGCGTGGCGTGCCTTGAACGACCTGAAGGAGAATGACCCTTTGCAAACTGAGAAATCATATCAGTTTGTCAAGAGCATCATAGAGAGACTAGTGGATAACAACCCTGGAACTTTGGTTACCCTTAGCAAGCATGCAGGTCGGTTTTTTAGTGCCTCTGTGATTCCGAGTGTGGCGAGATCCACCATGCTGAACGCCATACCTATCTTGATTGTGGATGGCTGCCACAATAAGACAGTGTGGGGAGGTCACACTATCAATCTGGTAGTGCTTGACGGAGAGGGTCACTACGTGTCAGTTGGCATTGCTTTTGTTGAGTCTGAGAGTAAAGAGGGCTGCTCTTTACCATTGAAGGAGCTACTTCGTGTCTTCCCAGAGCTGAACACACCGGCATGGACAGTGAAACACGACCGTGCAAAAGGATGGGATGCTGCATGTCGAGACGTGCTCCCCAATGCACGTGTCTCTTATTGCGTGACACACCTGACACGCAATTTCAGGGCCAAGTTCGGCATGGACTTGAGCCAGCTCATCCGAGACGCCTCAGAGACATTGACGGAGCAACTGTATGAGTTTCGTATGAACAAGCTCAATGAGCAATGTCCCGGTGGCCGATTATATTTGGAAGGGGAAGACGGCCAGCTGGCCACGCGATGGGCAACTGCAAAGTTTCCTGGTGCTCGGTTTGGTTGCCTCACGTCAAATCCTGTTGAGTCGCAGCATGCCTCAATGTCACAGCTGCGAAACAAGGCAATTGGCTATGTCATTTTGCGTTGGGCGCTGAAACTTGCTCTCATTCGGAGTGATCGGCTTACGGCATACTCCAACACCGTGGGGGAGTGGTGCACAACTGCCACTGAGGTTGTGCGAGGCAACTTCAATGATTCTTCTAGCTACTCTGTGCGCCAGCTTAATCAAGCGTCACACCGCTGGCTGGTCGAGCATGAGGAGCGTAATGAAGAGCGAATTGTGGACTTGCAAGCCAAGACGTGCACGTGCAACTATAGCAGGTACGCACATTGTATGTGCACAAGTATTGCCGTCACTAATCTTCTAACGTTCATCAACATAGTGTATGTTTTTTATCTGGTAATGTCAGTTGCTGCATCTACACATGCATAGTGTTCATTAACAATGCCATTCACACACTCTTCAACACAACAGGGAGTACGGGCTTCCCTGTGTCCACATCTGTGCTGCTTCCGGAGAGGGTCGGCTGCCGTTTGACATGGTTCACCGCGTCTACAAGGTGGAGACGCTGAAGGCAATGTATTCAGAGGAGTTGGTTCCGGTGGATCCTTCGTCGTGCATTCCGGACAGAATTACGCTCCCTCCGAAGTACAAGAAAAGGCCAGGGCGGAGGAAAACAAAGCGCATCCGCTCAAGAGGCGAGATCAACCCTGAAAAACTGCGAAAATGTGGTAGGTGTAAGGTTAAGGGGCACAACAGTCGAACATGCGAAGAACGCGAAGAGGCAAGAGCACTTTGGGCCAATAGGTCAGTAGAAGATCATATCACGCTGCAAACAAGTGTGGTTCCACGTGTTGGAGGAAGTTATCAAGCGTGTATTGCATGTGGCCGTCGACACAGGCTGCGGGATGATTGTCAACGTGGACAGCATCGAGGGGGGGGTGGAGGGGAGAAGAGGAGAACAACAAAGGGGATGGGAGCATCAGAGAGAGGGGCAGCAGCAAAGAGAAGGGGAGCAGCAGAGAAGAGGGGAGGAGCACAGAGGAGGGGAGCAGGACAGAGGAGGGGAGCAGCACAGAGGAGGGGAGCAACATAGAGGAGGGGAGCAGCACAGAGGAGGGGAGCAGCACAGAGGAGGGGAGCAGCACAGAGGAGGGGAGCAGCACAGAGGAGGGGAGCAGCAGAGGGGAAGGGAGGAACAAATGGGAGGGGAGCACCATAGGGTAAGGGGAGGGGAGGTGCAGAGTGGAGAGACCCAGCAGAGGAGAGGGGAGGGGCAGAGAGTAGGGGGCGAGCAGAGGGAAGGGGAGGTGCAGAGAGAAGGGGTACAGCGGAGGGGAGGGGAGGCTCAGATAGGAGGGTGCCAGCAGATGGAAGGGGATGTGCTGACAAGAGGGGGGCAGCAAAGGGGCGGAGAGGTGCAGAGAGGGGGGGGAGAACAGAGGGGAGGGGAGTTCCATAGTGGAGGGTGGGAACAGAGGGGGGGGCGGGTGCAGAGAGGAGGGGAGCAAGAACAGGGAAGGGAGGTGCAAACTGGAGGGGAGCAGCAGAGGGGACAGAGAGACGTTCCAGGCATTGCTAGGGAACGTGGTTCAACCCCACCTGCTGAGTGGGTGGTTGAAATCGAAGACATTGAGGAAGGTCCGAGCGTGGAACGTGATAATTCCGAAGGGGAAAGTGAAGGAGGGGAAATGGAAGAGCAAGACATTCAGGTAACAGATGGGCCCGATGCAACGGCGAACGGTAGCGCACATGTGACTGCGGATCATGCGGAGGTGGAAAACGGGGGCGGGGAAGATGTGGAGGAGGGCACGTCGGACGACGATTGTGATTGTGATGAACCAGAACTAGATGAAGGTGAGCAGGAGCTGGATGCTTCAGGTGGGTCGGGAGGTGTTGGGACGTATGAGATTCTAAGCATGGGAGATGCTCAGCGGCAAATGGAGGGCCCGTATGGTCATCGTGAAGATATGGTTAGTGGGGACATTCCTGGCATGCTCACATCTGGTGCCCAAAGACGCGGAGGGATCATCATTGAACCTGAAACTGTTGAGAACCAAGCCACGGAAGGTGATGTTCCAAGCAGTACAGTGGCAGCGACCAATGTGACAACGACTTTGAATGAAGGGCAAGGTGAACCACAAACGGAACAGGGTATTTTGAGTACTTCAGCCAACCCTATGTCTCAGTTTTGGTCAGTAGTCCGTCTCGAGAGTCCGCCTAATGGTACCGATCCAGTCGCCACACGAAGGTTAAGGCGTCGACAGAGGTTCAGGTTACAGGTTGAGGTTGTCCCTGAGGAAGGTGAGGAGGAGGCCGATGACCAAGATGATGACGCGAATGTTGTGCGTGGACGGAGACGAACAGCTCGCCAAAGGACGCAAGTGAGCCAAAACAGGGCCCAGCGTCCAAGACGCCAAGGTCGACAAAATGAGAGATCAAGGGGAAACCAGCAGGTACAACAGCCTCAGAGTGAGACATCACTGTTGGTGCAACAGCTACAACAACAGGTAATGCAGCTGCAGAGTCAGTTGAACAACCAGGCGCAGCAGCAGCCGGTACCTGTGCATCAGCTGCCTCAGCAACAGCACCAACAACTGTCGCATCGGTTGTTGCAGCAGCAGGGGGTGCAGCAGCATGGGGTGCTTCAGCAGCACCAGGCGCAGCAGCAGCAGAATCAAACGCAGCAGGTTCAGCAACATCCAACGCAGCATCAGCATGGGCAGCAGCATTCGTTTCAGGAACAGCGCTGGCAGCAGCAGTACGACCCTTGGCCTGGAAACCAGCAGATCTCACTGCAGGGCTTGGAACAGCAGAGACAGCAGCAGCAG